>APFE030874444.1:17735-28093 GCA_000404065.3 Pinus taeda
GGAAGATCCTCTAACCAATCAACCTTTGGCATAGGATTTGGAAAACCAGGGATATGAGACCGATTCATAGGAGCATACCTAGCATTCATTCTTGTAGTGGAACTCATCTTGAAACTTCATCAAGCTGCTGATCTTCTAGTAGTGGAGTCACCTTCCAATTTCTTATTCGATGTGTGGAGTCACCAAGGTAGTTTTGCAGCCTCAAAAAGATATCTAAGCTCCTGCTACCTTCAGAAGTTTAGCCTCTTAATTTCGGGAATGAATAGACTTCAGGCTCCCGGCAAATGCACCAAAATTGTATCATAAAATCAGACCCTGATAGGCTGTTGATCAGGTAGACCTTGTGTAACTCTTTCAAACCAACTTTTGGTTGAGGCTTAGCCTCCCCAATCTGAGAGGGCTCTCTCACAAGATTAAAGATTTCGATAATGAATAAGATGGCTAACTCTATGAAACAAAAGAACAAGTGTAAGAGGTTGAAACACAACTAGAAAGTATCCATTGGGCTTATGGAGTCAAATATGCTTCAATATTGACAATAACGTTAGCTTTACATAGAAGTCAGGGCATAAGAATTCAACATATGGAGAATATATCAGAAATGCATAGGACCACACAGTTTATAAATGTGTAAAGGAAGTTAGAGCACTATCCGTGATTTCTAGGTAATCATACATTCATACCACTGTAGATAAAGAGAGAAGAACAACACAAGAAATTCTAAACATTGAATCCCTTCCTATTCCTCAGAAGCAAAGCCAAGCACTGTATTACTAGAAACAAAGTATTACACCAAAGCACAATAAGAGAGTTTCTCTGAAAAATCTTCAACCTTTAATACATTAGTTCTTCTCCAATATATAGAATTCATGTAGATCCTTCCTCTAGCATGAGGGGAATTCGAATTCCTCCTAATTTGACACCTATTGACACTTAAAACTAACTATTTAATACAAAAGACAGCTAACTAGCAGTCCTAGAGACCTAATACAACTAGGAGTGTAACTCCTTATTATGATTATAACACCCTTCTCTAAACATTTAAAGGCTTCTTTGACACCTATAACTCCATGAAGTTGAATTTGGTGGTGCTCATAACCCTCCATCTGGCCCTTGATGACTCATCCTTTTGTTGTTCCTAGAAACTAGGAGACTGTTCCTTGCTTTGTTCTGGCTGAAAAATAGGTCTTGGGACAGAGCTCATATCATCTTATACAAAATGTATTTTGAAAAACTAAAGGAGGTTTTTGTGAACCAATCCATGCTTAACAAAAACCTCTCTTGTGTTTTTCAAACATCTTTCCTAATGCCCAGAATGAGTCGTTGAAAAATAGATGTAAAAATATGCTTGTGACCAATTGCACCTACAACAGTTTCGTAGAACAAGTTTAACCATGAATTTCCCCCACCTCATAATGAATTTGAAGAAACTGAAAGAGTTTTTTGTATTTCAGTTGTTAGCCTCTTGCTGCAGCAGGTTACTCATATTTCATGATTGACATTTTTACAGGCCAAATATGTCATACTTTGCACGTTGCAATGCTCCATATTTGCTAGACAGTCACCAAGGAAAGAATGCTACAATTTATCCTGATGATGAGTCTGGTTTTAGACTCGAAACGTCGATATAAAAAGATGAACACTGTGGTAAATCCGAACTCTTCTCAGAAACCAACCCACAGTAATCTGCAATCCAAAATGCTACTCAAAGTTCATCCAACTGTTTTCCAATTTTGAAGAGTCATTCCAGTTTTGTACAATTCTCAGCGAAAGGGAGGTCCAAACAGCCTAATCTTGGTCTCCCTAGGTTTCAATTTCCTGTTTTAGAATATAGAGAATGAAAATCTGTCCAAACAGCTTAATCTTGACAGATTCTTAGATAGGTAGAGAATCAAAGGATCCCAACTGCTTAATCTGGGCCCTTGGAAGAAATAAGGGTAGTTTGTAGATAGGAAGGCATAAAAAGAAAAAATATAAATGCTGGGTATGCAAGCCTAAGTGCACCCAAATCAAAAGAAGAAAAAATGTTAGGTAAGTAGGCCGGGTAGGTAGTTTTGAGGTTGCAGAATCCTGATTTCTGATCAATTCTATGTTTTCAGAATATCATCTCTACTCAGGGCACAATCATCAGGCAGTTGCATGTGAAGGAGCTCAAATCAGGCATAACTAACTTCCCTTTCTTCCTCTTCCCCAAATCATTAACTAATTTCCTCAAAAAGAGGTCAAGATCTGCTTGATATCTCTTAGTTTCATCATTCTCCATGTCATTAGCCTGGGTGAAGATCTGCTTCACTCAAGGAGGATCCATACTTTCTCTATAAGGTTCTATCTCCCCTTTGAAGCCTAAGATCTCTGAAACTTAGCGCTTTCTTGTCATCTCCTTATTAACTACTAACATTATTATTTAACTCCCTATATTTTCCCCATCCCCCTACTAAAACTATGTAAATAATCCCCTTATGTAACTATCCCCTCCCCCTGGTTGAGATATAACCATAAGTACTTCTCTAGGAATTACTAAGTCACCTGGACTTTAGTAAGAACCCTCCTTCTGCATAAATTTTCATTCCCAGGTGTTTGGACCCCTTCCAAATCACTAAGAAAACCCTTTCCAAATGCAAACCCCCCCCCCGCTTTTTCCCTTGGAAATTATTAATGTTTGTTTAATTAATTTCCAACGCGCCAAACACATTTAACCCATTTCCTAAAGTTCAAAACATATAGCGCCGCGAAAAATTAAACCTTTAACGCGCGCGCTCCTTTTTTAAACTCCATGCATCTCCCTTTCCCATCCACCGTCGGATCACCCCCCCCAGATCCGACGGCCCTTATTCACATCGGGCGCCCTATTGTGGTGGTAGGTTACCACTCGATGTCCGACGGTTTTACCATCGTACACCGGGACAGGTGGCAGCCTCCCATTGCATCGGGCTGCCCCTAACAGAAACCACCTCCATACCAAAGGCAGTCCGATGCACACGAAAAACCACCCTCCCCTCACGTGACAGGAGCGCCACCTCACCCTGCCACGTCGCCTCCACATCACCTCACACTGCCTGCGCCCGGCCCACGTCACCCTGCCACGTGTCTCTGCCACGTCACCCCTCCGTACTGCCACATCACCTTGATGATGTCAGCATGCTGATGTCATATTCGTACCAGAGGACTCCACTACTAATGTCAGCATGCTGACGTCATCCGCCGTACAGCTAACGTCATGCTGACGTCAGCAGCTAAAAACGGAAATTTGCACAAGCGCAAAAGTCGAGCTTCGGAGCTCCGGAATGAGAAACGGAGGAAATTTTTGATTCCATATTGGGGAATATTTATGGAATATTTTGATTCCTTGGCCCTTTTTGCATCGAAAACCCCGAAATTGCTCGATTTTGCCAAATTAAACGAATTTGAAGATAGAGAGAGACCAGGAACAGAGATTAAAGAGTATCAGATCAAATATGCAGACAAAAAACACGTCAAATAGTATCACGAACCGGCGAAGACCATCAATGTAGCGGCAAAGTGTATCAGAGGATATTTTCTCGGGGCTCGAGGCAAATCCAACATTAAAAGGAAAGCACGAAAAGTCAAGAAGCAATTGAAGATGCATTGAAGGCTCACCAGCACAAATAACTGCACATTAAACTCACAGAAGATCAGTGGACCAGAACTCAATGCAAAGTTATGACAGAACCACTGCACCAAGTCACACAGGACACCTCATCAACTCAACTTGATTCAGTTGCCTCTAGCGCAGCCCAAAGGACTTGCATTTAATTCCAGCAACAATTAGGTTTTAGAAAAAGCTTTTTTCGACAGACCTGTTTAGGTCAATTGTAATAATTGACTTAAGATATTTGGCTTATATATACCACCCTGAAAAATGGAGTAGGGGATGGTTGGTTGATCAGTAGCTTGATCTTTGTTATTCTGATCTTTCTCTCAAGCAAGGACTCGCACTATAACTGTGACGCTTTCTATAATCAAAGACTGCTGAAAGCATGGATTTTGAAACTGTCAGCTGTGTTTAATTGGCCGAGGAGTGATTGTGGAATTCTTGTGCTTTGAAATGGTTCAATAAGTGTTTCTTAACTCTGTTAGTTTTATTCATGTTTTTTTTATCAGAAATCCGCCCTCTAAATTGTAGAAAAGAAGAATAGCTTAGGATTTGCTTAGCTGCACCTTAGGCTCAATTTCTGCAATTTTTCATGTTTTCATCAGGAATAGTTATGAACATGCATACTTAAATGATCTTGTTTACGTTGTTTCTTTCACATATGAACGATAGTTTAGGAATTCTTAACTGCTCCTCGATAACCATTCATTCACTTCCCCTCCCTGTCAGTTTTGATGAAAGATTCTTAATTGCCTTTCACCCCTGACCATCATTCCATCCTTTCAGCAAATTGATAATTGTCCCATTTGTGGCTATCTCTCTCCACAAGCCTCTTGTGACCAAGAAAACGCAACAACGAGCCTCAATCCATGACTCCATGCCCAATGGTTTGAAACTTATCACACCTTACCTTGCCTCTCTGGTTGAAATTTTCTACCTGGCATACATATTCCATCCAAACAAAAAATCAAAACCCCTGAACCTGACAACTAGCCTAAAATCATCATCAACATAGTTAAATCATAAAGAGAGAGCCCTCTCTGATTGCAGGTGGGCTAGAACCTGCAGTCCAAAGATTGGTTTGTGGTTACCTCGATCGTATCCCTACAGAAGCCTAGGGACAACCTGAGTGATAACATAATGGCAACTCCACTAGGGACTTCCTCAGATAATCTCACTAAACCAGTTTTCAACTCCACAGAGGAAGAAACCGACCTTTGAAAGTCTCGGTAGACCTGCGTTTTTGGAAAAAATTCCCAAAAAATAGATTAGAAGTTGGCTCCTAAAAAGCAAACGCGTCATACAAGATCAAATCTTGATCCCAATCGCCCAGCTGTTTTTCAAAATCTGAATTTAATCCCTAAGATCATTAGAAAACAAAAGCAACAAGAAGACCCAACTGCTGCGAGTCCTGAAACAATTCAGCCAAGCAGTGTCCCAACCCCTGTCAAAGTTCTATTTCGGTCAACCCCAAGTTCCCTTGGTTCATCACCCCCTTCTCCAAGCAGCTCTTCTACACCTCCATCCTATACCCCTATTACCACTACAACTGCCACTCCTTCTACCCCGGTTGCTCTTGTTATCCCAGTTGCCCCAGTTTTTCCGCTTATACCCATTAATATGGCTAATAGATATGCACCCTTATAGTTTCCTGCTAATCCCCGGGCTATGCCTCAGGACTACCAGACAAAAATCACCTATTTTGATGGCACAAACTCCTGCACCGCCCTACAACATACAAAGAAAATGCAGGATTACTTCGAAAGTTATGAAATTGATGATGACAGTGTGAGAATGAAGATCCTTGTCCAAAGTTTGACCGGTGATGTCAGAACCTGGTTTAGGGCACTTACACCCAATTCCATATTAAACCATGAAGCCTTATACCAGACATTTATTAACAGATGGAGAAAAGGAAAGACCCCGTACACATACTATCTGAGTATGATACTATCAAAAGAGGACCTCAGGAAATGGTTTTGGATTACTGTGCGAGGTTTAATAATGTTTACAATGCAATACCACAAAATTTAAGACATCCACCTGATCTCGCTTTGTACAAATTCCCTGATGGCTTTGATGCTGAGATGGCATATCAGTTAAGGGAAAGAGCCCCTCAAAGCCTTGCAGAAATGCAAGATGTTGCAGTTAGTGTGGAGGCAAATCTAATTTCTAAAAGAAACAAAGCCAGAACTAAGAGAAGAACCATCTTCAAGGAAGAACCCTCAGCCTTCGATCAGAAGCTAGATGCTATTATCAGTGGCATCCATAGGCTGGGAGATAGAGTAGACAATGTTGAGAGGAAAACTTCATGGGAAGGCCAACAGCCCAATGCCATAAGGAACCCGAACTTCAGAAAAACTCAAAACACAAACGTTGGAAGGGCCAGTCCTAACGATGATATTAGGCCTCCTTTCCAAGAAAACTATGCGGAGGCATCTACATCCACTGAGCCCACAGATGGGACTCATATGAACCTGATAGATTCGGAAAATGAATAGCAAATCTTTCTTATTGAAGAGGACCGAGAATATCGTGATGTAAAACAATTTCACACCAAGTCGGGAGAGTCTTTTGATTTCAAACAAGGCTATGATACTGCTGTGTACGAGGTACACAAACAATACAAATTGAGAACAAGGGCCATTGATGTCCCCGCATCTAGCAGAAAAAAAGATAGCAAACAACCCAACAAAATTAAAGGAAAATACACCATAACTCAATCAGTTGATAGCTCTATCCCAAGCTCGCATCAGGTAACTATGGAGGATATAACAGACACACAACCTCCTATTGATCGGCCTCTACCTCCTTCCTCCCCAAAAGAAAATCTGAACGGCACTCCAAAAAATCCTCCCAAAGCAGAAATACCACAAGCTGTCATTCATCATAACATTGACATTCCAAAGGAAAACATAGAGAGTATGCCTGAAAAAGAGAAATATGCCGCTATCAACGCCAAAAACTCATTGGAAAAACCATTCAATTTAGAAGCAGAGATTGGAAAACTCAAGATATCCATTCCCCTCTCAGAACTTGCCAAACATGATGTATATAGGCAACAAATTTAAAGATCACTTCAACTACCAGAGGTAAGGGATGATGTAAACGTTTTAGACGATACCCCTGAGTTGTTGTTTGGTCCAAAAGTTAACGGAAAATCAACATATGGACCTGTTCCACCTTTTTATGTCAGTCTGCACATACATGACAAAATATTGCATAATGCCATGTTTGACTTAGGTGCCTCACATAACCTTATGCCCAAAGCTGTAATGGAAAGGTTGAACCTTGATGTGACAAGACCGTATAAAGATCTATATTCCTTTGACTCAAGTCAAGTCAAATGTTTAGGCTTGATTAAAGACCTTTGTGTGTCTCTAGTCCAATTCCCCAACAAGACAATCCTAATGGACGTAGTACTTGCTAACATTCCCACAAAGTATGGCATGCTCCTATCCAGATCGTGGGGAGCAAAATTGCAAGGATCCCTTCAACTCGACCTCTCTTATGCCACTATATCTATCTTTGGGCAACCAAAGAGACTGTATAGAGAAACATTAATGAAGTATGTGGTAAGCAGTGAAGAAAAGCCCCAAAATTTTCCAATTTACTCAATCCATTCCGATATGGATTTTTTTATTTTATTTAATGATAACACTAGCCCTCCAACTGATGATAAGCCGTTATCTTTGGAACAAGAAACATACATCAATGAGGAATCGGTTGCCAATACCCATGAAATTGTCTCAACAGACAACGCAACCAACAAACATCAAGAAGAACATCCCGAAACAGAAATTATAAGCCTGCCCAATCCTCAAAAAACTAAAACTCTCAATACAAACCTCAAACAAGAAAACACATGGTATTTAGAGTTTGATGGTTCTGTCAAAGTTAGGAGCAGGGGCAGGAGTATGGATTTACAATACACATGATAATCACGCAGAAGGCCATGCCTATAGACTCAATTTCAGATGTACGAACAACATGGAAGAGTATGAAGCTCTTCTCTTAGGCCTTAAACTACTCAAAATCCTAAGAGCTACAAAAGTGTCCATCCTAGGTGACTCCGACTTAATTATACAACAAATGAAAGGTAACTTTGTTACTAATGACAGTAGAATGAGAGCTTACAGGGCTATTGCCACCGAAATACTCAATTATTTTAGTGAATTCAAGCTTGCCAAAATTTCAAGAGATCATAATATTCATGCCCACAATCTAGCAACTTTTGCTAGCACATGCAAGCTTCCCTTTGAACCAAATCACCATTTCAACGTTGAAATAAAACACAGACCTTTGGTCCCTAACAATGTTAAGGATTGGCAGGTATTTCAAAATGATGCCCAGATTAAAAATTTCCTAACTCTTGAGGGCGAATTTTCCAACACAAACATTGATATGGATGCCATGAACGATTCCCAACACCTAACAAAAGAAAATCAGTAAGCCCTAACAGCTAGACAAATCCTTAACCCAACTGTGTTTAACAATGAAAACATAGAGCAGTTGAAGCAAATATGTTTAGAGGAAACAACCAAAGCAGAGGATGAGTTTATTGATCTAAAGAGTAATTTTCTACCCGTCGGCCTTAATCCATTAGAAGACATGTTTGATGACAATGATGTGCCCAAAAAGCCAAAAATGGAGCCTCTGAATGCTGCTATAGAAGAACACAGCATAGGAATAGCAGAGCAGCCTAGAATGATTAAGTTGTCCAAAAATCTGCCCGCTGATAAAAAACAGAAATATGTGGATTTGTTCAAAGAATTCCAAGATGTATTTGCCTAGATTTATGAGGACTTGAAGTCCTATGACACCTCAGTGATCCAACATACCATTCCCTTAAAACCAAATCAAAAACCATTCAAACAGAAACTTAGAAGAATCAACCCCATGCTTCTTCCCGTTATTGAAAAAGAAATAAAGAGAATGTTTGAAGCAGGTATCATTGCAACCATCAAATTCTCTAAATGGGTATCTAATTTAGTTCCCACTAGGAAAAAAACAGGAGAGATAAGACTGTGTGTAGACTTGAGAAATTTAAACCAGGTCTCTCTAAAAGACCACTAGCCTTTGCCCAAAATGGACCATATCTTACAAAGAGTAGTGGGTTCCTCTAGAATTTCTTTACTAGATGGATTTTCAGGATTTAATCAGATACTTGTTCACCTGGACGACCAAGACAAGACAAAATTTACCACACCGTGGGGAACATTTAAGTACGTTAAAATGCCTTTCGGACTGAAAAACACTGGTGCTACCTTTCAAAGGGCAATGGATATTGCATTTGCCAAGGAGATACATGATTTCCTTGTTGTTTACCTTGATGATCTAACCCCATTCTCCAAATCTGACCAAGAGCACCTTAAGCACTTAAGGCAAATTTTCATGACATGCAGGAAATATGGCATTTCCTTGAATTCCAAGAAGTCCCTATTTGCCCTTGAGGAAGGCAATCTTCTAGGCCATATCATATCAAAATATGGGATTAGAATTGATCCTGAAAGAATTCAAGCTATCCTCCAAATCCCCTATCCAAGAAACATAAAAGAACTGGAAGCATTCCTTGGAAAGATCAATTTCCTAAGGAGATTTATCCCAAACCTAGTTGAGCTAATAAGGCTATTGAGCAACAAGTTGAAGAAGGATGCCAAGGTAAAATGGTCCCTTGAAACGAAGCAGGCATTTGAGAGTATAAAAACTGCCTTGACTCAAACACCTGTCCTCACCAGTCCTCAATTTGACAAAGAATTTATCATTTTTTCCTTTGCATCTGAGCACACTATAGCCGCTGTCCTTTTGCAAAAAGATGATCAAGGTAACGAAAAGCCAATTGCTTTCTTCAGCCGAGCTTTGAGGGATGCACCCTTGAAATATCAGATTATGGAAAAGCAGGCTTATGCCCTGGTCAAAGCCATCAAAGATTTCAGAATTTACATCTTATACTCCCACGTGATTGCCTATGTCCCTAACGCTGTTGTAAAGGATATATTAACTCAAGAGGGACTAGAAGGCAAAAGAGGCAAGTGGATTTCCAACATCCTTGAATATGACATTAAAATAAAACCCACCAAACTGATAAAAGGACAAGGTTTAGCCAAACTAATGTCTGAAACAAACTTCCAAGCCTTAGACATTAATCAACTGGACAATGAACCAGAACTGGCGACTCCACAGATCACTGACACCTTTTTGCAATCCCCATGGTGTGCTGATATTTGCTTTGTATTGTTAAACTTGTGTGCTCCCCCAGGATTGTCCAGAACCAAGGAAAGATTTTTAAGGATGAAATCCTCAAAGTTTTGTGTCATAGATGGTGCTTTGTTTTGGAAAAATCATGAAGGTATTTTGCTTAATTGTTTGACTATAAATGAAACTAACAACATCATGAAATAATTCCATGCAGGGGACTATGGAGGAAACTTATATTGGAAGTCCACGGCTGACAAGATTTTAAGGGCTGGTTATTATTGGCCCTCTCTATTTGCAGATGTCAAGAAGTTTGCTGTTTCATGCCACAAATGCCAAATATTTGAAGGAAAAAGAAAATTACTGCCCTTTCCCCTTAAGCCCATTTCAACCGAGAAACCTTTTCAACAATGGGGTCTCGACTTCGTTGGAGAAATTCATCCCTCTTCCTCAGGCCAGCACAAGTGGATTTTAACAGCCACTGATTATTTCACTAAGTGGATTGAAGCCATTCCATGTAGACAAGCCAATGACTCCACCATTATCCAAT
>APFE030874452.1:2106-48826 GCA_000404065.3 Pinus taeda
ATCCATGGTATTGGATGCTTCGGCATGTATAAATATGTATTGTAACATTGAAAGGAACATAATGAAAAATCAAGCTGGTAGTCCCGGTTTTGGGATCCAGTGGGAAATATATGTGTATATGTGTTTTATGTGTTATGCTCTCGCATTTTTATTTTTTCCTGTGATTTAGAATTCATATGTAGGTAATTTATGTACGGGGTTAAAAGCTACAAACATCACATTTGGAGTCCAAAATGGATGAACACAAGACACCAAAATCCGAAGGATCAATCGAACCAGAGGACGAAGGTTGAGAAAACGAGATCACATGACAAACAACATGCTTGCAATCCAAATCTGTGCAAAAATATAGAGCATATGGGGTGGGAGGAGGTGACAGTTCAACGGGTTGGCTCACAACTTCTCCCACCTTGTCCTGCGGACCTAGAGCTGTTTGATGAGAAGAGGATGGAGAGTCACTCGTGACAGTGACCTTGTCTGCCTTAGATTTGGAAGCTCTAACACCGAGGTATGTTGGGAGGGGTTTGAATGATTCTAACTCATGTGGATTTTCATATATGTGAAGAAAATATTGAAATGTTTCTTTGAGAAATTTC
This sequence comes from Pinus taeda, assembly GCA_000404065.3. Classification (NCBI taxonomy): domain Eukaryota; kingdom Viridiplantae; phylum Streptophyta; class Pinopsida; order Pinales; family Pinaceae; genus Pinus; species Pinus taeda. The sequence goes on from APFE030874452.1 coordinate 2,703, forward strand.
CAATCAACTTCATCTTCAGGGATTTGAAAAGCAATATTATGGAAGCGTTCCCAAAATTGCACAATAGATTCATCAGGTGCTTTTTGTAACTCTGGAATTTTTTTATTAAGTGTTTTATGGTCATAAACAAAGAAAGCATTACCTAACTCTCTGATCATGTGATTGAAAGAGTGAATAGAGGTTGTGTGCAATGTGAGACGCCATTACTTAACGTGCCTTTCGAACGTGTAAGCGAACATCCCACATACAATGTCATTCAAGGGGACTTCATTCCTCTCACAAAAGCCCAAAAAGGCAAATTTTTTTCTTAATAAGGTTATTCTACCTTCACCATCGCATTTGAGTCGTGAAAAGACATCAATAACATCCTCTGAAACTTCGAAATCATGTGCATGAAAAAAACATGTCGGAGTTGAGATTGTGATGTAAGTCATGAATGATGTGCAGATATTAAAAACAGACTTTGAGGGCTCAACTTGTCATCTAGCCCTCTTTCTAGCGTCATAAATGTTGATGGTGCTAGACCCACCAACATTCGAGGCGATCTCCCCAATAAGAAGTCCCAACTAGACCTTAGACCGTTTGGAGTAGGAGTCCTAGCAGTGTGTATTAATGTAGTGCCCTGACCATGGTAGCGCGTAGAGATAAGTATGATGACTCTGGTTGAAAGAAAGTGTGTGACTTTGTAGGGATTCAAGTGAGATGCATGGGGGTTCTAAAACATAGAGTGGAAAATGAAGTGTGTCCTTTAGAAGACCATAATAGTATGCAACCTGAAAGGAACACACGAGTGGAATGACATCATGAGCTGGAAGCGGAATAGTCCACAAACCAAAGTGACGGGTTAATATAACAACACGCCTTCAACAAGATTCATACAACTGCAAACGAAATATTTCATAAGAAAATGCGTAAATTAAACAACATACATTGCTAAAGTAACCAGAATAGTCGAACTACAATAACAACATATGCATGAAAATGTGTTGGCTCAGTTATATTATTAAGTGAAAGTTCCATCCATACATACACCATTAACAACCACTAGCCCTAATAGTGGAACATTACAGTCAACACTTCCTGCTCCTCCAAAGTAGTATACTCGCTCTATGTTGTGGAGAAACCAAGGCTTGTCCCAATACTCCCAAGCCTTATCTAAGCCTAAGCCTAGCCAAAATATTGGCTCCCCAAATCCCCTTCTATGAGTTATGAGGTTTTATTTATAACAAATGGTGGGGTGACCATTGACATTCCCCTTTGACTCTTTTACTATCCTCATGAATCTTCAACTTCCTTACAAATAAATCTTTAAATTACGTAGTGACGGTTCACATTCCACTTGTGACACTTGTAATTTCACTCACAATACATTTACAAATAATATACAATTTCCACATATACCCATGTGGGAAAAATAAGCTAGAGTCAACCTAACAAGAAAAAACTATGACTCAGAAGCTTGGGGAAATACCAACTTGGTAACATCCTCTTGATGATCTTTGGTGATGAACTGATATGAAGCTTGGTACTGCACTATGGTGTCCCCATATTATTTGGTGATGTATTTCTAGAAACATAATCTTTCCTCCATGGCTTCTAGGATTATGGCCCTAGAACCTTTTTCCAACTCATCTTGGCACATGTGCAACATTGTCTTGAGTGTGGTTGGACCACTGATGTACCTTTTCATGTTTTTTTCACTTAGCTATAAGGCATCACTGGTGGCCTCTCGCATCAACTGCTTCATGTACCTGTCGACCTCCAATAGGACTTGGTTCTTCTTAATGGCTTGAGTGAGGGAAACAATTGAAGGGATCATGTGTGTCCTCACCATGAAATCCAGACTCTTGAACAACCGTGATGAGCGGAGGGAGCTCCTCATAGTTCCAGATCAACATCCAAATCCATGCTTTGTCTATCTCTACCTGCAACTTCATTATATTTGATAAGTAAATCAAGGCTCCATTGTATCTCATTTTCCATTCTTGTACATGTGCAATAACAGCATGTATGTCCTTGAGAGTTTGGGCAATCTTCATGCACCGCTACTAAAAACCATGTCTATGGACAACTACCTTGTGCGAGAAGGCAAATTCGCCATAAATTTTCTGCATGGTGGTCCCAAGAGTTGATACGTCAATAAGTATCTCTTTCATCATTTCTTCCATAGTGGATCCTATGGATTGTTTTTCCCTCTACCTGGCATCTTGCAAGTCCTTTTCCATATGATCATTCTCTACTAATAAGAACTTGAAATTTGAGCTCGTGGCTTCTCCAAAAGCCTTAGCGGCATCGGCCATGAAAGCTAGATACTTTCTAACATCTGACACAATCAGCCTTTCCTTCATATGTGCAGGTGATGCGTGATTATACAAGAAATGGTTTTCCACACATGTACAATCCTCTGCTCCAACTCATTAAATGACAGATTGTACAAATCAATCACTGGATCATCATCAAGAAGGATAGCCTCTCCTTTCTCGCTAGAGACTAGTTCTGATACTGGAGCTGGTGGAGACTAAGGGGTGACCTCGGATGCTCTTAGCATGAGTCCAGTATCTTGGTCCATTTTCTCCTATTCCAACTTCACGTATGTTGCTTCAACAATTTTCTCAAACTGTTGAGCAAGCTCTCAAACCTGCACCTGGTCACCCTTTTCTTTATCTGCTGGTTGTTCTAACTCCTCAACCTGCATGGGTGCCCTTCTTCTTATTCCTATTTATTCTTCTCTCTTCTTTATCTCATGCGTAGATCCTGCTCTTGTTTTAGCTTCTTCTGTGTTTCTTGCAACTTCCTTTCTACTTCCTCCAACCTTTGCTTCTCTTTCATCCTGCACTCTGCTCTCTTGATGTGTAGTTACCTCTTTTCCTCTGCTAGTAAAGCTACTTTCTCAGTGATGGGATCTTCTTTGAACTTGTAGCCCTTCTTAGCCTCTGGGTTCTCGACAATATTCCTCTTACCATAGTCCTGCATCGGTTTGCTGCTTATTGTTGTTGTTGTTGCTTCCTAAGGTGTTGTTGCCTGCCAAGTAGCATTCCATTTTGTGGCTATGCTAACTGGTTCATTGAGCTTGGAGTGGTTGTAACAATACCTCCAAGGGTCCTCCTCTTCCCAATGACATGCCCCGTGGATCCATGGATAATACACTCTCGCACAATGGTTCTTGCAAAACTCATGAGAATTATATGTATTGTAATATTTGGTGCCAAAATAATACTTTGCAATCTCCTTAGCTTCGAGATCTGCATCTTTCAAGCTCCTGATCTTGTACAATCCAATCCGAAAAGGAAGAACATGCCAAGGTGCCTTTTTCCTCCTATGCAACCCTACTGATAACCCTGTGGAGATGTGATATGAAACCTCTTGCATGACCAACTTGTCCATGGAAAACCTTGGTAGCACATGTGGAGGCTTCTCTCCTCCAAACATCCTAATGAAGGTATCACTGGATGAGACATACCAATATGCAATGTCAAGTATTGCCTCCATTGATGCTTGGTACATGCAAGGTGGATCATGCTCAAAGATCAACTTGTAAATCGAGGTGATGAAGTGGTTAGCTAGCCTCTCCATGACTCCTCAGTATTTGCACTTGGAAAGAAACTTATAATAAATATTCACAACAGTTTTTGATGGTGTCCATGTCCAACCCATGCAAGGAAACTGATGTTGGGCATACATTGCATCAAGTAGCTATGATGACATATAGAATCTTTCTTTCTCATCTTTGGGCAGACTCCATGCATTAGTCACATGTAATTTCAACTAAAGAGCCAAAAAATCCAACCAGTTGAATGGCCTTCCATCATTTTCCAATTGGCCCAACACAACCACCTAACTATGTGGAAAGGTTTCCATACTCTCTTGACCGTACAATCGACATGAAAAGTTGATCAAGAGTTGGTAGGCCTTTCTGAGTGTCTTCATCTTGTAAACCTGATTGGGTGTTGTCCTAAATTTTGATAACTCTTTCCTGCAATGCTTGATGATGTCTCTAGTGTTCACATTGTTGTTGGGCGCATAGAAAAATGCATCCATGTGGTTCACCGACAATGGTAAGTGATACATTTGATGATAATTTTATGTCCTAAAGGTAGCAAGTTGTGTTCCACTGATAATGGTCAATGTCATCGTCTCGAGATCTGTATGTCATACAATCCAGTGAATGATGTCCGCACATGGGAAGGCGGGGTACCTGCATGCAACCTTGTATAATCCTAACTTGTGGATGTTGACATAGACCTGTCAATCCTCTAGATATTCCTTGAAGCTTCCTACAAATATATCCTTGATCTCCTGCCATGTTATCTTCATGTCCTTCTCTATGAACAACTGTGTGTCTGCATAGACTTGCAACTTCATTGACACATATTCAACTACATCCCCAATGCTACTTTCAACTGTGTCCTTTAACATAGCTCTTTTGGAAGCCATGCAACCTGTACTGCTGAAGAGCTTTTCAAAAGTTGTTGTACCTGGAGATAGAGGACATTCATGGCATGCAAATGTTAGCTCGAAACAAGAAATCACTTCAAGGACATACTAAGCAAAAAACTAGGCACATGCTCGAAATTATTGCACAATTCTATGTTCCAGAGGTGAGGGAATGTCATCTGGATCTATGCATTGTGTAGTCCCAGCTGCCAGTGGGGAGGTGAAGCTGACAGGAATTGCACAATGCGCAGTTCAATTTGGCTTGTGCTGACTTGGGCTGCACATTGCACAATCCCAGTGATCAAGTCCTCAGGACTAACTCCTGCAACTATAAATGCATAGTGGAAGCCAGTCCTAGGCAACCTCCATTATTCCTGGAGCCAAGGCAGAGCCTTGAGATCCAGAAATGCAAAGTGCAAGCCAGGAAGAGCTAGATCTGGGCCAAGGAAGCCCGGATTTGCTGAAGGGAAACTAGTAAACGGGCATATCTGAAAGTGAAAGTGAAGGTGGGTGCAGATCTGAGTGAATGATGATGCATTCAATACAAAAAAGTGCAGGTATTAGTCAAAGCGAAGAACAATGAAGCTTGTGGAGAGGGTCACTGTAATCACGACATTAGTGCAAAAATTGGGTTATGCATGCAACACTTTGGAAAGGCAATGAAAAAATTAAAAAACACTTCCACAAGCTAAAAAAAATCAAAATGCCAGTGGTTGTTCAATAAAACGGGTAAAACAACACTCTCACAAGCCAAGCAAACAAAAGTGACAAAAAAAGCAACAAAAGACAAGAAAAGCAAGACTTACCCAGAAAAGTTGCAAAGACTGTGCCAAAGGTTCCTATATATCCTCGAGAATGCCAAAGCTCCAAGATCAAGTGTGAGAATGAGCTATGGCAGCATCCATTAAATATATTTGTTCATTTTATGGTTTATGACGCAAAGGCCAAAATTCTAGGCAAAAACAACACATGGCGACAGATTCTAAATATAGCTCAAGTTTAATTTTGACTTCTAAAAATATATCCCTATTTTCTAAGGATTCTTTTTCTCTTTTTTATTTTTGATTTTTTGGGAAAGGATTTCATGCATGCATAGAGAAATTATGCAGTTCTAGGGAGAATCAACAACTCACTGGCACATGCATCGGACAACTGTTGAGGGAATGCTTTTACACAATTCCTGGGCTAAGTGGCTCTAGCTACCTCTCATGCTCTGTGTAGTTTCCCAGTTGAAGGCAGGTTGCCAGCTAGCTCTACACAATTCTGGAGCCAAAGCTCAATGTTGGCTTGAACTGTACATTTCTTGAGAGCAAGGTTGGTTTCCCTCTAGGATTGCGCAGGTCGCTAAGGCAATTCTAGAGTCGGATTGCAACTAAGTAAAGAGGTCAACTTATGGTTAGACAACAAAGCAAGTAAGCAAACACAAGATATAAAGAAAAATATAAAACTCAATGAAAACACAAGTACGTGCGACAATGCGAGATAAGATGTTGGAATTTTAGTAGGAAGGCTCCAAAACTAAGTGTAGGAAAGGATTTGGAGGGTGGTTGTAGCCGCTACAACACACTAGCAGTGGATTACTTCAACAAGTTGACGAAGGCCAAAGTGATCAAGAAGCTATATTTGAGATAGGGTTAATATCAAGTATGAATTGCAGAGGGTGATGATATGAAGAAAACAAAGGTAACAAGGTATGGAAGTTATGAATTCCTAATTATGCCTTTTGGTTTGTGTAATTATCCTCCAACATTTTCAACCTTGATGGATGAGGTACTACATCTGTTCTTGAATGAGTTTGTCATGGTATACATTGATGATATCATAGTGTTTAACAATAATTTGGAAGAATGTAAGAGACGTCTGGCACATGTCTTCAAGGAATTGAGGAAGCATCTGTTGTGCTTAAAGAAGACCAAATGTATGGTCTCCCAAAAGGACATACCATTTATGGGTCATTAGGTTGGTCAAGGTGTAGAAATTAATGTGTAGATTCAATATTTCTCATGTAATTTACTAAACCATGTGACTTGAAGCTACTCTACTGATCTGCGGAAGTTAATTAACCATCTAAAATAAGAATCATAGACATGCAAAAGGAAACATCACACATGCACAAATATTTATCTAGGGGAAAGCAACTGCTCAAAACCCCTTACTATCTATATTGCATTAATCAAAGAATAGAGAATAAATACATAAGCTTGCACAAGCTTGAGCACACCTTGCAAGTGTATAGTCTATCCCTCTTCCTGACTTACAAAACCTAGCCAATACTTAGCCAATTTCAAGCCTTCCCCAACTCCTATTTCCTTGCATTGTTCCCTTGGGAAATTACCCCTATTTTTTAGGAATTTCACACTCTGGAATTGCGCAATTGCTTTAGGTCACTCTCTGACTCCATGCACCAGTCTTGTACACATTGGAATATGCTACAATTGATAGTACATTACTTTATAATCTCCATCTCAACTAGGTAACTTGAATTCTCTACATGCAAAAATAATATTGGGTTGATTGACTAGTTAACTGGTTGATCACTAAGTGTGGTTGAAGTTCCACTTCCACATCTTGACCACCACTAATTCTTCTGATAGTTAGAACTAGTTAAACTCACAATAACTCAAATTAACTTAAATATATTTCTACAAATTAGCAATCAATCATGCTAAATTGAACTCAAACATTTGCGCAATGCACTCAAGTATTTGCGCAATGCCATCGTGCAAGAGGATTTTGGAGGCATTCCCATGCTCCAAATTGAGAACTTGATAGCTCATTGGAAATATGTGAGTGTCTAGTTGTCATTTTACTATTCAAGCAAGTGATTTGGATGCTCTAGATAGGAGAAAAACTATTTTTCCCAAGACTACTCCTATTTGTGCAACGCCTCCTTCAAAACAGTGGCAGAAAGTGATTTTTTGACCTATTTTTGAGTAATTTATCCCAATATGTTTACTGAAAAACTTGAAAAATGGGATATATGACATGTAGGAGTGATTATATATCCAAGAATATATTTTTTTTTGGAATTTTCATGGCTGAGGAAAAAGCGTAGCGCCTAGGCATTGTGCTTATAAAAGTGTGTCAAAATTTCTGGGTTTTCTGCAACAATAGGGCTCAAATATGGAGAGATATATCTCTAACCATAAAAATTTTTGGAAACATGAGAGAGGTTTTGGTATATAATTATGTTTTGAAGAAAAACCTCTCTTTTTTTGGAAATTCATTTTATTTTCTTGAAATCCATGCCACAAAATCACAACTAAAACCGGAAATTAACTTGAAATTTTTTTATTTTCTGACACAAGTCTCCAAGAAAGTTTCATATCTCCCAATATATGACACTTGTGTAAAAATGGAAGGATTTTTTTTTCCTTTGATATATTATTGAGAAAACTCACTTTCAATTTTGTCAAGTTCATCTCCATTTGGTCATAAACAAACTTTGAAGAAACATTGTCCATGTGTGTTGCAAATGACCTCTTGATGAGTTTGTGAGGAGCTGATCTCTTTGATGTTAGATGGCTCAACTCTTGAAATATGTCCTCCATTATTTTACTTCTTTTTTTCAGTGTGTGTGGTCTCTTCTTCCAAGGTGAAACCCTAGCTCACTAGGAGGAAGAATTAGAGTTTAGTTTTGGGAAAACAGGGGATTTGAGACAGTCTTGTAGATGGAGGGGAATGAAGGGGTTAGGGGCTTTCGAAATTATTGGGGAAATTTTGGGGGGTAGGTATAGGTGTTATATAGTGTTGGGAAATGGAATTCCTAGGACTGAGTGAGGGGAAGGGGTAGGAAAGTGCAAAACACAACCCTAGCCTAGGAAAGTTTCAAAGTATAGCAATAGGCTAGGGTTTGTAGGAAAGTGAGGGAAATGAGGGGGATGAGCATGGGAAAATGTTATGGGAGGTATATGGAGTATAGGTGAGGGTGTTTGAGCATAAAAAGTAGGGTTTTACGACAACAATGAAGTAAAATGATTATGAGACCAAAAGCACAACAAAACCCTAGGAGAGGGTGATTCACTGGCTCTCACTGAGCAAACTGATGAAAGGAAGGATGAAGGAGGAGTGAATGAAGTTAACTTACTTGTTGATGATGTGATGGACCTGTAAATTGATGGAGAAAACTTCTGCAATGAACGATTTTTCTCCCTTTTCAAAAGCAAAATAAGGATGCCAAAAACACAACGAGGGAGAAAGAATGACATTCTAGAGGCAAGAATTCAATCTTCTAAGGGTTGGAATGAACTTTGCTGGTGCAGTGATGTCTTATGAGGATGGAATGAGCAAATGGACTTTTATTTGGTATTTTTGGGTTTGTGGAAGTCAATTTCTTCATAGTGATGAGGTGTCCCACCATATGTTATTCACTTTTGCTTCCAAAACTATGTAGCTTTGGCATATTCAATGCAGCTTTGGAACTTTAGAACTTATTACATCATATTTGAAATAAATTGCACTTTGAAACAATTCTTTTTGAGAAAATTCCCTATTACTGCTCCTTCATTTGTTGGATTTATGAATGAGATGACAAATTTTGATGATTTTGACCCTAATGACCTAATGGTGACACTGAGCTGAATGAGGACCATGATGATATTGATGATGATGACCTTTCAGTGATGGCACATCCAACTGAGTTATGGAAATGATCGAAACATGAAAATTTTGAAAGGAGCAACAATAGACCTAGAAACACTAGGCAGTGACTAAATTTTTATTTTGAAAACCTAATGAAATGATAAAAAATTGACTTTGAGACCCTAACAAAAACCTTGTAAGAGCATATTTGATCACTAGTGACTGGCATGACTGACAGGCACTAACATTGGTTTCAATTGGGGATGACAGCTCCTTGGAGGTGTCAAGAACATCGTAGACCAGACAGCCTTATTCATTGGGCATGGAGTCAAAATGCAAGAGAACAAACTCAAACTAAAAATTGACTGACTAACTGGCTTTGACAAACAATAAACAAAATTAACTGATTGAACTTACTTATGGCAGTAGACCATCGACATCATAGGGCCTTCACCTTTAGCTTCAAATCCTGATGATAACAACCCACCTACTGAAGATATATATACAATCATGTGAAATTATCTCTCTGGTGTAACCAATCTAGCAAATGGCTACTTATTTGAATCATGCTCGTACTTTCCTTGAGCAGGCAGAAAAAAGAAAATATTGGACACTCCAAGTGTCCACTGAACATGTGCTCGTGATCCATAAATGCAAGAAAATTCATCTTCCCAGATGGCTGAAACAAATTGGCAATAGGATCTATAATAATATGGAACATTACCATATCTTGAAAGTCAGAAGAAATACAAGCACACTCTTCATTTTCTAAATCTGGAGGAAGATCATCATGTACAAGAGGCTCTCAAATAACCTCTCCTTTATTGATGCTCTCCTCTTCATAATCTGCTTGCAATGTTTGATGACTATTCTCTGCCATAATTACATTGTCTGAGACCTTCACACATGCCAATTCAAAATTATGATTTGCACGAATCTACCCTTGAAATAGTGCTTAAGAAAATGGATGAGTCGGAGAGACATATGAGGGTGAATGTATAGAGATCCTTATTCATACATTTCATCAGAAACCTCATCTTGGTCTTCACAAACCTGATCTTGAAATAAAAAACTCAGAGAAATAACAATCTGAAAAAACAAGTGAATGACTATCTTCATACCTCTCATCCAAAAGATAGGGTTTGGATGCTCATGGAAAACTTTAAATGTAGCAACCACTTCAAGTATATTTGATTCCTTGTGTGCTTCAATAGGAAGAATATTAATTTTATTGTCACAATAATCAAGGAAACAACTTCTTATTCACTATTTCCTTGCAAAAGTAGATGATCGTTGTCATAAGATGGTTCACTGCTTAAGTTTTTTGTACATGCAATTTCAAAATTCTAACTTGGACCGATTTCTTCTTGAATGTTAGGATGGAGATCTATTTCATCTTCAAGCAAAGAAGAAGTTTATGTGTGTTGTGAATGATCCTTTGTATCAAAGCAGCTAATCTCTGTTATTTTTTGTTGGGAAGAATATTCATAAAGGGCCTCTATGATCTCATAATCTAGACATTCTTCATCACCAAAAGTCTTTTCAAGGTATTGAATGAAACTTTCACATGATTCACAACAATCTTCAAACAACAAGAATGAATGATGAGATTTTCCATAAAACTCAAAGAATATTGTGTGGAATTCTTTAAGAGATAATAAGCTACCCAGCTTCAATCCTTCATACCGTGAACTTGCTTTTCCTTCTAGGGTAGCCATAAACATTTTCATCAAACAATCCTCATGAAACCTAATCCCAAGCTTATGTATATGCCAATGAAATTTTATTAAATGCAGAATAGCCTCATCCTCGTTTCCATCAATGAATTTGGGTAGATTAGTTTGCTAATCTATGCAAGGAATACGATTTCGAAAACCAGGAATGTGAGCATGATTCATAGGATCATACCTTCGAGCAGCTGAATCCCTTTTGAAAATAGTTAAGTCGCCAAGAATTTCTTCAAACTACCAATTTTTGAACAATGCAGTCACCATGAAAATTCTAAAACTTTGGATTCTTCGACACTGGATTCACCGGGTGAAAGATGCACAACCTTTCTGTGTCTAATCACTGCTCACCATCAACAATTAGATCTGATCTTTTTCATTCTTTCCCGGGGAATATATATCACTCGTTTCCCCGACAATGACACCAAAATGTTATCCTCCATAATGTCTCAGACTAAGGAGATCGAAAGAGGTAACCTCAAACCACTTGTAGTTCAGCAGCTAGCCCTGTTAAACCAGAGAGTGATCTCTCTAAGGATTTCACAGTCAATAACTAGAAAAAGATGGATTTTAGGCTAAATATAATAGTTTCAGATGATTTTTTGGAAATTTAGGGTTTTTGGATTGCTGGATCTGGGATGAGAAAAAGCAGCTAGGTCAAGGCCTCAAAGGGTTGCAGTGGCAGGTATAAGGAGGAGAAAGATAGCAATGTCTTGTGATCGATCTAAGAGTTTAGTCAATGAAGTGTAGGGTTTAAGAAGCTTAGAAGGTCATAATGAGCATGTGTGCCTTGAATTCATTAATCTAGAAGAAGGAATACATAGGAATGATTTTCCACATAAACAGAGCTTTAAATATAAAGAATTATGCCTACATAACTGTAAGGAAAATCATCGAGAAATAAAAACATGTTAAGAAAGATGGATTCATTCATAAGAAACTGACATAGAAAGAAAGTAACATCACAAACTCACTACACATGAATTCCCGAAAAATAGTTGTAACTGCTCCTTTGATTAGCAAAGTGAAAGCATTAGATACAAATTCTCTCCTTTGATGTCCAACCCTTATTTCTAACTCAAAAAATGATACATATAGACTAAGACAAACAGTTTCCCCACCTTAAGGGGTCGAATCCATGAGTGGTGGAATAGTTTCCAAGAATATCTCAACCAACAAGTGAGAGTGAGAAGGCCAAACACAAACTCTTCTCTTAGACATTGATTTGAGTTTTTCTTCATTTACGAGGCCTAATTAAACATAATAACATCTCATCATGCTAATTTATTCATGATTAAATAATTTAGAATTCAAACTAATGAAATTACATCATCAAAATAAAGATCTGGTGAAGACATGCTGAGAAAGACTGTTATAGGCATTTGAGTAGCACATTCAAGCATTTGCGCAATGCACTTAGGTATTTGCATAGCACCATCTTGCAGGAGGATTTTGGAGGCCTTCCCTTGCTCCAAATTGATAAATTGATAGCTCATTGGAAATATGTGAGTGTCTAATTGTCATTTGAATATTCAAGAAAGTTATTTGGACACTCCAGCTAGGAGTAAAATTGTTTTTCCCAAGACTACTCCTATTTGCGTAGCGCTTGCTTCAAAATTGTGGCAGAATGTGATTTTTTGACCTATTTTTGAGCAATTTCTCCCAATCTGTTTACTAAAAAACTTGCAAAAGTGGATATATGCCATGTAGGAGTGATTATCTATCTAAGCATATAAATTTTTTTTCATTTGGATGGCTGAGAAAAAAGCATAGCGCCTAGGTGTTGCGCTTATAGTAGTGTGTCAAATTTTCTGGGTTTTCTACAAACATAGGGCTCAAAGATGAAGAGATATCTCTCTAACAATAAATACTTTTCGAAATATGAGAGAGGGTTGGGTATATAAGGATGTTTTGAAGAAAAACCTCTCTCATGTTCTGGAAATTCATTTTCCTTTTCTCGGAATCCATGCCACAAAAATCATTACTAAAACAAGAACTTAACATGAATTTTTTTTTATTTTCTGACATAAGTCTCCAAGAAAGTTGCATATCTCCCAATCTATGATAACTGTGTAATGAAGGAGGTTTTGTCCCTTGATCTATTATTGACAAAAACCTCTTTAACTTTTGTCAAGTTCATCTCCATTTGGTTAGAAACACACTGAGAAGCAAATTCGTCCCTGTGCCGCAAATGACCTCTTGATGAGTTTGTGAGGCACTTATCTCTTTGATTTTAGATGGCTAAAATCTTGAGAAATGTCCTCCATTATTGTACTTCTTATTTTCAGTGTGTGTGGTCTCTGCTTCCAAGGTGAAACCCTAGCTCATTAGGAGGAAGAATTACTATTTAGTTTTGGGAAAACAAGGGATTTGAGACAGTCTTGTAGATGGAGGGGAATGAAGAGGTTAGGGGCTTTCTAAATTCTTAGGGAAATTTTGGGGGGTAGGTATAGGTGTTAGGAAGTGTAGGGAAATGGAATTCCTAGGAATGAGTGAGAGGATGGGGTAGGAAAGTGCAAAACACAACCCTAGCCTAGGAAAGTGTCAAAGTATACCAATAGGCTAGGGTTTGTAGGAAAGTGAGGGAAATGAGGGGAATGAGCATGGGAAAAGGTTAGGGGAGGTATATGGAGTATAGGTGATGTTTTCTGAGCATAAAAAGTAGGGTTTTACTACAGAAATGAAGTAAAATTACTAGGAGACCAAAAGCGCAATAAAACCCTAGGAGAGGGTGATTCACTGGCTCTTGCTGAGCAAACAGATGAAAGGAAGGATGCAGGAGTAGTAAATGAAGTTCAATTACTTGTTGATGGTGTGTTGGACTTGTAAATTGTTGGATAAAACTTCTGCAATGAATGATTTTTCTCCCTTTTCAAAAGTGCAGTAAGGATGCCAAAAACACAGCGAGGGAGAAAGAATGATATTCTAGAGGCAAAAATTCGATCTTCTGAGGGCTGGAATGCACTTTTTTGGTGGAGTGATGTCTTATGAGGATGGAATGAGCAAATGGACTTGTGTTTTGGTCCTTTGTAGCTTGTGGAAGTCAATTTCTTCATAGTGGTGAGGTGGCCCACCGTATGTTTTTTATTTTTGCTTCCAAAACTATATAGCTTTGGCATATTCAATGGAGCTTTGGAACTTTAGAACTTATTACATCATATTCGAAATAAATTACACTTTGAAACGGAAATTTTTGAGAAATTTCCCTATTACTACTCCTTCATTTGCCAGATTTATGAATGAGATGAAATTTTTTTATTATTTTGACCCTAATGACCTAATGGTGACACTGAATTGAATGAGGACCTTGATGATGATGACCTTTCAGTGATGGCACATCCAAATGAGTGATGGCGATGACCAGAACATGAAAATTTTGAAAGGAGCAATAATAGACCTAGACACGCTAGGCAGTGACCAAATTTTTATTTTTAAAACCTAATGAAATGATAAAAATTTGACTTTGAGACCCTAAAACCTTGTAAGAGCATATTTGATCACTGATGACTGGCATGACTGATAGTCACTAACAGAGCCCACAATTGATTTGTCTACTGGTCTTGGGACCACTTCCCAAACACTATTTTTCACAATGGTTTCGTACTCCTCCACCATTGCATCAACCCATATTGGTTTCTCTACTGCTTTCTTGAAAGAGGATGGCTTAGTCTTTACTAGCTCAGTCATAATATCCATGTAGCTAGTGTACCGATATGGTGACCTTCTCTACCTGTGCTGATTTGAAGCAGAACCCACATTCTCCCTCACATCCTGCACAAGTCTCTTAGCTTCTCTGGTTCTCTTCCTACCTTCTCTAGATGATTATGATTGAGTGGTTGTCTCCACTCTATGCTTCTCAACTTGTGGTTGCTCCACAACATCATGAGGCTCCTCCTTTGGAGCCAAGAGTTCTTCCTCTGGTGGGATCTGAAGCTCCCTCTCAAGAGATAACTACATGGATTTGTCTTCATCAAATTTGACATCTCGTCGTGCAACTGTCATTATGAGGGATGGAAAATACACACGATAGTTGTGGGGAGTTTCTATGTAACCCACAAATACCCCCAACTTTGTTTTCGACTCTAACTTCTTCCTTGACTCTTTGGAGACATGTAAATAGACAGAGGCTCCAAATATCCTGAAGTGTGACACATCCAGCTTCCTCCCCAAGAAAGCATCCTATAGTGTGATCATGCCAAGAATATGATGAGGACTCATGTTTTGTAAATAGTCCGTTGTGTTGCATGCTTTAGCCCACAAGTTCATAGGTAGGCTTTGGTCATGTAACATCACTCGTGTTTCTCCCATAATGCTCCAGATCTTCTTGTCAGCTAGCCCATTCTGCTATGGGTTGTGGGGTTTTGTCAACTCTCATTGAATGCCTTCTTTTGCACAGAAATTTTTAAACTCATTCAACATGTACTCACCTTTGTTATCTCTCCTGAGAGCCTTCACCTTATTGCCCATTTCTTTCTCCAACAATGCCTTGAACAATGAGAACTTGGAGAAATTCTCATCCTTCTTCCGAATGAAGAAGATCTAACACTTTTGTCATTATTCATCACTCAAGATGAAAAGATACTTGTGCCTGATAGTGGAGGCTATCAAGAAAGGTCCATAAACATCAGAGTGGATCCTTTGAAGGATTGCATGTGCTCTGTTGTCCTGATCATGAAAAGTGTCTTTTGTGTACTTCCCCAAGGTACACCATTTTCATGTGTCTTGTTTCTCTAGTGCTCCTTTAGGGAGGCCTGTCGTAATTTGCTTCATGATCTTCAAAGTGCCATGATGCAAATGGCCAAGTCTTATATACCAAAGTTCTCTGACATCACAACTTTGCACCTTCTCTGCCTTTGTGCTCAATGCAACACAATCCTCCACATCTAGCTTGTAGAGATTCTTCACACGAATATCGATCTGCTTCACCTATCATGTGGCTATGTGTCTAAGGAATGCCTTTCCTTTGCTAAATATCACATCGTAGCCATGATCTTCCAAAATTGCAACGGAGACAAGATTCTTCTTTAGACTTGGTACAAACATCACATCCTTGAGCCTGAGAGGGGAGATCGACTCCCTCTGAAAGTTAAATGTACCAATCCCAGTCGTGTTGTACCTTCCATCATCTCCCATTTGGATGTACATCTAGATATCCTTCTCCTCCAAATCACTGAAAAAATATCGATTCCCCGTCATATGGAATGAGGCATTGCTATCGATATACCACACACTTCCCATCACTGTGTTGGCCATGCATGTAATGAGAGTAAAATCAAGCTCAAACTATGAAATCCAAGGCTTCACCCGCTTCTCCTCCTATGGTATTCTTACTTGCCTTCTTGTGTGGACACTTTGTGGCATAGTGCTCGAATTCATGACAGTGAAAGCACTTGATTATGGACAAGTCTTTCTTCTTTCCCCCTTGACTAGATAACACTTTGGATTGGGACTTCTTCCCTTTCCCATTATTTTCCTTTCCAACCATGGCATATTTCTCCTCATCCTCACCCTTGGATGAAGTCTTGATTCAGTATTCTTCCTGCACCAAATTGGACCACAAGCATTCCCAATTTGGTAGTTTCTCTCTCACACTCATCAAACCTTGGTAGTTTTGCCAGCTCTTGGGAAGGCCTAGAAGGGTTAGGATCACCGAATCATCCTCTTCTACATTAACACCAACTTGACCAAGTTCATCACGACATTGTGTGAACTCACTCAGGTACTATGGAATGGTCTCGTTCCTTTGCATCTTGATATTTCGAAGTTTGTCCTTAAGTGCCAATAACCTGTGGTCACTATTATTCTGGAAAACATCTGTCAGCACTTGCCACATTGCATATGGAGTCTCTTTCCCGTGGATATTTGAAACAATATGGTCTCATACTCCCTCCAATATGATCCTCCTCACCTTGGAAACATACTTCTTCCATTCTGCCAAATCCTTAGCATCAAAGGTTGTCGGTTTTGAAATATCATTATTAATTAATTGCTTCAACCTATTATCCTCCAATACTGCCTCCATGTGGTCCTTCCATGCAACATTGTTTGAGCTTCCCTCAAGGTTATACTCGAGCCTTAGTCCATTTAAATCCATCTTCTCAGTCCTGAAGAAACCCTGCAACCCTGATCTGTAAATTCAAACCTCTTGCAATGACAACTTCTAAATCTCTGCTCTACAATGATTCCAACTCTGATACCATGTAGAAATTAATGTGTAGATTCAATACTACTCATGAGATTTACTAAATCATGAGACTTGAAGCTACTCTAATGATCCATGGAAGTTAATTCACCATCTAAAACAAGAATCATAGACATGCAAAAGGAAACATCACACATGCACAAAGATTTATCTAGGGGAAAACAACTCCTCAAAACCCTTTACTATATATATTGCATTAATCAAAGAGTATAGAAGAAATATATATGTTTTCTCAAGCCTCAGCACACCCTACAAGTGTATAGTCTATCCCTATGCCTGACTTACTGAACCTGGCCAACACTTAGCTAATTTCAAGCCTTCCCAAGATCCTATTTCCTTACATTGTTCCATTGGGAAATTGCCCCTATTTTTTAGGATTTTCACACTCTGGAATTGCGCAATTGACTTAGGCCATTCTCTGACTGCAAGCACCACCTGTACACATTGGTATATGCTACAATTGATGGCACATTGTCTTGGAATCTCCATCTCAATTGGGTAACTCGAATTCTCTGCATGCAACAATTATTTTGGGTTGATTGATCAGTTAACTGGTTGATAACTGAGTGTTGTTGAAGTTCCACTTCCACAACTTGACCTCCACTATTTCTTCTGACAGTTAGAACTAGTTAAACTAATAATAACTCAAATTAACTTAAATAGATTGCTACAAATTAGCAATCAATCATGCTAAACTGAACTCAAGCTTCCCCAACTCGAATTAATTGATTTAATTGAGCGACAAGTGCCATGTCACCTCAGTTAACTACCTCCAAGTATTCTAGTGAAATAGAAATTCAAATTTTAATCTAGTTTGACCCAGGAAAAGTCAAAAGTAGATTTTCTTGTTGCATTTTCAACACAGGGATGTATTTGCATGGACCTTGAGAAGATAAAGGTGATAGTATATTGGGAGGACACAAATCTTGGATGTCTAGATGAATGCACATACATGGAAATTCACCTAGTTCACATGTGTTTCTCAACCCCCAGATGGCTTGATGGTCAGATATCCATTGTCTCATGGAACCATGACCCATCAGAACCTATACCAAGTCTTTCTAGATTTCATCACTTCAAACTCAAGTTGCTCTTCATTCCTAGGAAGTTAGATTAAGAGCCATATACCATTATAAATCTCTTTGAGTGGGTTATATAACGAAGCACTTTTCATGATCTTTTGGACAAGGTACTTGTAGGCAAAATTCCTTCAAAGATAGGCTACTAGGATACACATCCAACACTCTGCAAACAACCAAGACATTAATGATAGCATAAGCTTAGCACACTACTAATATACTCAACAAGCTCCTCGTAAAATTGACATCAATGACAACAACTTCCAACACACTCAACAATATCCCCATTTGGATTTGATGGCAACACCACCAAACATTGCTTGTCATTGATGGCCTTGAGTGTGACTCCCCCTATCAATCTGCTCACTTTCCATCTTCAATGTTCTATTTTTCTACTCACATTTCATATCTAATTTTTTCTCACTCTTCCCCTTTGACATCAATGGAAAAGAGTTAATACCAATTTCTGAAGTTGATTTGTGGCTCAAATTCTACCGATTGTGTGTTATTTCCAAGGTTGTAAATTCTCTTTAATATTGATATCAAATTTTCTACTATTGTACCAATACAACAAAGCCTATTCCAAAAATAAATACTCTCCCATTGATTGGATATAATAGGCTGTTGATTTTAATGGTTGTTGAACACAATGGTTGTTGTTACTTAAATCAATTGATACCAATTGAAGGAAGACAAAAAAAACTTACAAGACATGAAAATTTTCCATTTCATTGTTCTTATATTGCACTCTACTACCCCTAAACTTGTACTACTCATGTTGATCTTGAAGCTCCCCCTGAGTTCACTCACTTTTCTCCTCTCTGACATCTTAACATACAACTATCCTTGACATATTTGGACAATTGGTCTATTTCCTTGTGAAGGAAAGTAGTGAAGAGATGAGGGAGGCATCACTTCCAACTTTCGCCTTAAATATTCAAAGGGTTATTTGGCAAGGGGCTTGGTGAATACATCAACTATTTTTCCTTGGTTGATATTTATTCCAACCTTACAATCTAATCAACCACCTTTCTCTAAGAAAGTGATACTTAATGGGTATTTGTTTGGTTTTTGAGTGAAGAATAATATTCTTGAATATACTTACAACACTTGTGTTATCACATATAATCGGAATCGGTTCCTCATAAGTTACCTTTTGTATTGCAATGTCTACTTCATACACACAATCTAAGTGCAACACATTGTAGCTTCTATGTACTCGGGTTCAGTAATATAAAGTGAGATAGAAGTTTGTTTTTTTCTCAGCCAAGCCACCAAACAATTCCCTAGGAAGAAAGCACTGCCACTTGTGTTGTTCTTATCATCTACATCGCTAACACAATCAACATCTGTGTATGAAATCAATGAAAAATTTTGACCATTTAGATACCATAATATGTAATCCATTGTGCCTTTTAGATACCTAAAAATTAGCTTTGCAGCTAGGAAGTGACTTTACTTGGGAGCTTATTAGTATCCTGCTACCAAACCCACAAATTGCATTATGTCTGGCCTTGAGGCTATTAGGTACAACAAGCTACCAATCATTGGTCTGAACAACTTTCTATTTACCTCTAGTGACTCGTCATCTTTTCTTGCTTACATCTAGTGAGCATAGGAGTACTAACACGTGAACACTCTTCCATTCCAAACTTCTTCAACATTTCTTTGAGATACTTGCATTGGGAAATGAACATGCCTTTTGCTAATTGTGTAATTTGTAAGCCAAGGGAAAATGAGAGCTCCCCAAGCATAGACATCTCAAATTCAAGTTGCATTTCAATTGAAAACTTTTGGCTTAGTAAATATGCATTACTACCAAATAGTATGTCATCAATATAAACATCAATGAATAAAATATTTTCATTTTTCGATTTTATATACAATTTACTAACATTTGTCCCTCTTTTTAATCCTTTCTACTATAGATGTTTGTCTAATCCTAAATACCATGACCTTAGTGCTTGCTTTATTCTAAACAATTCCTTTTTCAACCTACACATATCCTCAGGATTGTTTGACAGTTGAAAACCTTTAGGTTGTTCTATATAAATTTCATCTTCAAGTTCTACACTCAACAACGTTGATTCCACATCCATCTGATACACTTCGAAATTCTCGTGACAGGAAAATGCTAAATACACTCTTATTGCCTCTAATCTTATTACAAAAGAAAAAGTTTCTTCAAAGTCTATTCATTTAACTTGGGCATATCCTTTACACACTAATATGGCCTTGTTCCTTATAACTTGTCCATCCTCATTTAACTTGTTCTTGAAGACCCATTTTGTACCTATGACATTTTTATTTATTGGTCTTGGAACTGATGAACCCAAGTCTATTTTTTCTCAAATTTATCTAATTCCTTATTCATGACACTTATCCAATGCTTACCTTGACTTGCCTAAGAAAATTATTTGGCTTCAATCATGTTTGACTAGCAGTGCTTATTAGCTTTCTTCTAGTTTGAAGCCTTACTTCCTTATCACCAAGAATTTACTTTTTAGGATGATTCTTTTGCACATACCTTGAAGGAGGTTTTGGATGAGAGAATGTTACATCTACTTCTTCTTCCTCTTCTAATTCCTCATGTTGTTGTTCTTCACACTCATTGTTGAACTAATTAATTGGGTTGATACATCTTGGTTTCTTCTCCTTGAGAGGTAAAGATTCATCCACTTTTACATTAATGTTGTCTGCAATATTGCATAATATTTTATTATAAAATCTATAGCCTTTTCTCTTAGTTGAATACCCTGAAGATATCCCTTCATTAGATCTAGCATCAAACTTACCAAGATTGTCATCATTAATTTTAATGTAGCACTTGTTTCCATCAACTTTGAAGTGCTTGATTGAGGCTAGTTTTCCATACCACAACTCAGAGGGAGTCTTGTCACTATTTTCCCTAAGGTGTGCATTATATAAAATATGAACTATTGTATGAACAACTTCATTCCTCATCTAACATTTCTCTAGCCATTTTTTGTACCAATTTTTTTGCCTCTCTGCCACACCATTTTGTTGTGGGGTGTTTGTAATTAAGAAGTGTCTCCTTGTTCCATGTTCTTCACAAAAATCTTCAAACGCTCTTGAGGTAAACTCTCCACCTCCATCAGAACTTAGGCATTTCAATTTACAACCATTTTGATTTTAAGCAAGGGCTTTGAAGACTTTGAACTTATCAAACACTTCAAATTTCTCTTTCAAAAATGCAACCTAATTCAACCTTGTATAGTCGTCAATAATTAGCATGAAATATTGTTCTCCACTTGGTGTTTTAGTTCTTAAGGGCCCACATAAATATGTATGAATGAGTTGCAAAGGCTTGGTTGATGAGTGTTCCTTAGCCTTGAAAGGTACTCAGGCTTGTTTACTAATTTTACATGATTTATAGATTATATTTTTAGGCTTTGAAATCTTTGGCAAATCCCTTACAACTTGCTTCTTGTGAGATTCATCATATGGTCAAAATTTAAGTGTCTTAACCTTATTTGTCATAGCCAGCTCCCATCAAGATTCCCTAAACAACATTTCTTATTTTCCTCATTGAGTATGTACACATTACTTGGTGTTCTCACATCATTTGCTACTACTTTCCCTGTGTTTGTTGTCTTTATTTCACAATATTTGGAGTGAAAAGTGACATCATACCCTTGGTCACACATTTGACTCACACCCAATAAGTTATGCTTGAGCCCATCCACGAAAAGAACATTCTAAACCTTTCCTCTTCCATTGTCCAAGCTAATTGTGCCTTTTCCCATTATTTTTCCTAGAGCATCATTACCAAAGGTAACATTGCTTGTCTTATCTTCTCTTATTGATAATAATTTACTCTTATCACCAGTCATATGTTTGGAGCATCCATTGTCCACATACCAATGGTTGACTTGGTTTTGGGCATACAAGACAATGCCACATTCTTCTTTCCTTTCTTCCTTTTTCTTCGTCCACATCTTGGGTTCTTCTTGTATACTTTTACGATCATTCTTGTACTTATCCACACAAAATTATACTCATTTTCCATGCCATTATGATGTTGTCATCAATACCATTAAGGTAAGGTTCATGTCTTCATTATGTCATTATGATGACACCAATAACAACTAACTAAGAAGACGTGTGGAGATCAATGAAAGGCCATGTGACAATAGCATATGTTGGGTTCTTGAATGCTTTTATTTAAAATCTAACTAAGTATCAATGGAAAAAGGTGAAAATTTCATTGAAATAAATTGCATATAACCTTGAAATCTATGAACCCGAGTGGATTTCACATCTCATGTTTCTTGATCTTAATAATTTCCTAGATAAACTATGCATTGGAATTAATACGATTTCATATCAATCTTGGATCCATAAACTTGAGCATGTTGATCTCAAACTTCATGTTTTCTTCGACTTAAATAAATTTCTCTACAAATTTAACCCTAAAATTAATTATATTTTATAAATTTATGGGTGCATAAGGATGGAAGGACCTAGATCCTTATGCAACTCATTTTGAAAAACTTCCTAAAAGTCTGATACCTGAATTAATATTATTTCATAATCAGTTCAAGACTATATCAAACATATCTAACTCCTTACATCTCTTGAGTTGCATTAGTTCTCACATGCACTTCAAAAATCATTATGTTTAATCAAGTATCACCACATCCTCATGATGAAGTCATAATATCCGAGTCAACAAGATATGTGGAGGTCATTAAGAGTTTTATGTGATGTTGGCATGCATTGAGGCTTGATGTATTATGTATCATGATTAAAAATAAGGGTTAGGTTCACATAACAAGTTGTAAGTTGAGATAGTTGAGATGATAAAGGAATAGGATATACTTGGATTCACAAAATTAGTACTATAATTTAGTTTAACTTAATTTTAAGTTCAATTTCATTTAAGAGTTTGTGTATCCTAAAACATATTATATCTTGTTAGTGTGATATAGTTTATGATTACTTCTTAAGAGTGGGTTTCTAGTATGATTTATCCATGTCAAGAAACATAAGAACCAAATTTACATAGGATCTTAGACCCAAATGACTTATCAAATACAGGTAATCAAAGTTTAGACTTTTATGGATATTAATGCAAGTTTGAGAAACACAAAGTTGAGGATTTATCTAGATATTTATGAATTAAAAGTATTATAAAATAAAATTTACTACTAACCCATAAGGTGTAGATTAATTGGTTTGTGTCGAGTTTAGTCTTATAATGTTTCATGTTCAACCCTCATGGGGAGGGCTTGAGAGTGAGAACCAACTGTGGAGGTTACATTTCTTAAGAAACACATAGACTTTATCAAGTCTCTTACAATCCTAGTGACAACATCTCATTGTTGGGTATATCATTCGTCTATCCAACATTAAAATTAGCATTAACCTGAACACAACCTAATATGGAAAGAAATAAATAAAATTCAATAATATTTCAAATTTAACATTCAACCTGACCAATTTTAAAAAATAAACATTCCAACCTAAAGAAGGGAATTCTCTATTCTTCAGGTATACAAATATCTTGATATCTATCTTTTTGAGCACTCAATTGTGAAAGCCCAAACATGTTTGAATTAATTTTGAAATATTTTCAAAGGACGTAACGTAACTTTAATGAATAGTAATATGATGTTGACATACAATTAATATTCCTGCAAAACTTTGAAAAGATTGAGCATCATACAAACTTGAAATGATTGTTTAAGAATCATCTAGATGACAGCTTTATGGGGCATCATGACAACCACATCCACATGCTTCACTTTTGACCTATTAAAATAAAATAAAATAAAAGGATAGAAACATAAAGGATATTTGAATTTTCCGTTGTGATGTTTGGTATATATATGTGTGATTATGATGCTAAACACTTTAGAGAGTTAGCAGAAAGCCCTAATGCCATATACCTATATCATTATATATGTTTTTAAAATTGTGATGTTTTTAATTATAATGGGAGATATTTATATTAAAACAGCTAATAGCATGTATATAAAAGGCGTTGATTTATAATTTTTTATTTTAAAGTGTGCTTTTTGTCAAATACATAAATAAAAAAGATAGTACAAAGTAAGTTTTAGAAATGTTTAGTATTCTAAGAGGTTTTGTTTTTCTATCTCATATGTCTCACGATTACAATGGGTTTTCCTTCCTCTTGTGAGAGGAGGGGAGAGATTTGATGCTTTCTTCAAGATCACAACAAAGAACTTAGAAGGTTTAGTGCGACTCTCGCTATTGGCTCTAGTTCTTTTTCCTAATCTGCTTTTTCCTTCTTTGTTTGCTCGACCTCCTCTTCCTCTTCCTTTATTTCCTTTGTGTCATATTCTTCCTCTTGATCTTCAACTTCCTTTTTTTACGAACATGTCTCAAGATTGGGGGATGGATTTGTGCCATTATCAAGATATGTTGATCTATTTTTGGGTTCAATTGCTTCTTTTTTTAAAAAATTCTCCAAGTATTATGGATTCAATAAACCCCATAGATTCCCCAAAAATTCAAATTGATTATTTCTTGAGGAGGGAAAAACCTCTTGGGATGTCATTGACTATGGTAACATCTTGTGCTGAAAATTCTTGCACCTACATAAGACCATCTTGAATTTATGTTCTTATCTTGTCTTTCACTTTGACAAAGGTAACTGTTCCTCTTATATTTTTGGACAACTTTTACTAAAATGTCCATCAACATGATAGATATTGCACTTGAATGGAATCTATTCATAATCTAGGATCTGACGATGGGCCCATCCATCTATATTGATTTTCAAAAGCCTTTGGGAGTCCCTTCTCCAAACCTACCTCCACACATATTCTTGCACAAGAAAATATATTTCCATTTGGTGTGCTTGGCCAATGAGTTTCCCAATATATTTCCAATATTTCGAAGATTGCAATCATCCCATAGAATTAAAGGAAGATGAAACAGTCTAATCGACCCTAGGGTTGCAATGTTTTCAACTTATGGATTAAAGTCTAGGGACCACAAATCTAAATTCACTCCCTTGGATCCCATAAAATATGGTCCAAAGTGGAATATGATATTCCACTCTCCCTTGTTAAGAAAAAAACAAAATAGACATGGTTGAAAGCAAGAGATGATCCTTGTATTTTGATCTTAGGAGAGTATTACTCACCTACCCAGGTTCCACAAACTTTGGACTTGGCTAAAGGCCTATAAACTTTCCTATTAGAGCATGCTCAAATAACATATGGGCTTTATTTCTTAGTTCTAGGGATGGGAGGTCCAATTAAGTAATGACTCTTAGTCATATATTATAAATCTCCTTTGGTGATGTTGATTATCCTTGTGGGGATTTAAAGACCAAACCAAAGAGAAAAATGCCTCTAATTCTAGATTGTTGGCATCCCATATCTTGAGTAGCTCAAGCTTTGAAGGTAGCAGTTACATGCTTCTCCAAAACTCCTCACCCTTGAAT
The DNA here is from genome assembly GCA_000404065.3 of Pinus taeda. Lineage (NCBI taxonomy): Eukaryota > Viridiplantae > Streptophyta > Pinopsida > Pinales > Pinaceae > Pinus > Pinus taeda. Next base: position 28,167 of record APFE030874452.1, read on the forward strand.
ATTCAACACAATTTTCATCATATGGTGTTTTTCTTAAGCTACGACTTGTCCTATCCTAACCTAAACAAAGAGATTGCAACTAGCTTCAACGTCCAATTAATTTTGCTTCACAAACCTATGGATTCAAGACCCTGATTTTCTTTAGCATGAGATGACATCTTTGCTTCAACATACTTGTTGATTGATGGAAACATCTCCAACAACTCCAATAGACTAATTGAATGATGGTGATGACTAGAGTAAACCCCAGCTACAAGGGAAATCATCACTCGTCCTCATGTTCAATACAGCTTTTTTATTTCAAACTGAGGTTTTTGTCAAGATAATTGTATACTTATAACATTGAAAATATTAACTTATTAAGTCATGTACCAAAACTTAATAGACAAAAATCTTTGAATTTAATGTTATACTATTTTTTAATATTGTTTTATTTTAATATAAGTTATAATTTTTTTTAATTAATTAGGCTTAGTGTAGATGGTTAAGACGAGACATATTTATACTTATTTCTTAAATTTAAAATGAGTTAAGTGTTTAAGGGTATTAGATATACTATTTTAAGTGGTTGATTACCTTCAATGTCATACAAGGCTAGCTAGAGTGGTTAAATGCTTTAAGCCTCATGTATGAGGGTGGGATTAAATGCCCTAATTATTTTTTAGATCATAGACTAGCTTGAGTGGTTGAATGCTTTGAGCTTCATGCAAGGCTAGATTTAGTGTTTTGAGACTCATGTATGAGGCTAAGACAATATGTTCCAAAAAAGAATAGCCTAGTGGACTAACTTGATTGATTAAGTGCTTTAAGCATCATGCATGAGGATGAGACTAGATGTTTCAAACATCTTTAAGCCCTCTAGACTAGCTTTAGTGGTTGAGTTCTTAAGTTGGATGCAATGCTAACATCATTGGTTGAGTTCTTGAGCTACATATAATGTTAGTGTTAGTGGCTGACTGTGTTTAGCCTCATGCATGAGGATAAGATGGGATGTTCCAAACAATTTTTACCCAAGTGGGTTAGCTTGAGTGGTTATTTGATCTGCATGCATGAGTGTGGGATGAGATGCACCAAATATTTTTGAACTTGTAGAGCTAACTCAAACAATTGAGTGCTTTAAGCTTTATGCGTGAGGGTGGGGTCAAAAGTTCCAAACATTTATTTAGCCGAGGGGACTAGATTGATTGGTTAAGTGCTTTGGTCTTCATGCATGAGAGTTGGACATGATGTCTCAAGCAACTTCGAGCTTGATGGAATAACTTGAATAATTAAGTATTTTGAGCTTCATATAGGGTAGCTCAAGTGGTTGAGTGCTTTGAGTTTCATGCATGAGAGTGGAACTAGATGTTCCAAACATTTTTTAGCCTACTAGGCTAGCCCCAATGTTTGAGTGCTTTTAGTTTTATGTAGGGCTATCTTTATGCATAGTCTGCTCAAGCTTGAGCTTTATTGCTTTATTTTTTAGTCTCGTGGGCTAGCTCCAATGGTTAAGTGCTTTGAGCTTCATGTAGGCTAGCTCAAGCTTGAGCTTCATTTTTTACCGTAGTATCTGGCTTTAATTCTTAAGTGCTTCATCATATATGAAGATAGGATGAGATGTTCCAAACAATTTTTAGCCATGTAAACTAACTTGAATAATTGAGTGCTTTGATCTTCATACTTAAAGATGAAACTAATGTTCCAATAAAATAATTTAACCATAAAAATTAGTTTAAATAATTAAGTATTTAAAACCTTAATAAAAAAAATGTCACATCTCAATTGACTACCTTAACCTATATGTTTAAATACTTACAAAATAAAACTACTCACATCCTACAAACTACTTAAAATAGTTAAATGCTTTGTTACAATCTCTTTCCAAATATTATTTTCAATATATGCTTCAATCACAATTCCAAAAAGAAATTGTATTATTTTAATTTCAATGCGTTACACGAAGGCACTCAATGCAGGCATGAAAATGACTTAACGCCAACCGACCAGACACTGGCTTTTCACCCCATCCCAATTTTTACCTTCAAGTTTGGGCCCACCGCTGTTGTCCGGTATAACACAGTGCTGCTGGGCGGGAAAAGTAAATTTAGTCGCCCCCTATCTTAACTTTCAATTTTTTTAAAAATAAAGATCAATACGCATCTAGGAGTTTAATTTTCAATTTAAAAAATAAAAATTAATACGGATCGAGTAGTTTTCGCAAGTAAGGTGATCGCCTTTATTTTATTCTAATTTAACAGTAATAATATGGTTTAATTAATAATAATAATAATAGATAATAATATTGAGGGGTAGATGATTTTTTTGTGAGAGTGTGTTTTAGTGTGATTTTTTGGAATTTCTGGTGCCAAATTTGGTAGAGAAATTTGAGGTGAAATCTCGATTTGTGCTATTTAAATTAGTTTTTTTAATTGTATATATGGATTCAGAACCCTGAAAAATCCCTAGGGCACTTCTATGGTGCAATATTATCTATCAAGTTTGTGATTTAATGAATCTTGCCTGATTTTAGAGAAATTAAACCTGAAAAAACCACCTGAAAAACTTCCAAAAAGCCTCCCTCAGGACAACTCCAAAAAAATTGATTTTTTTTTCCAATTTTTTTTAATTGAATTTGATCATTCAAATATAAATGTTTAATTTAATTTTTTTCTTATTATATTTATTCATTTAAAATTTTAAAAACAAAATATCAATAATTCTCTAAACACAATATTTTTAATATTTTAAATAAAAATTAGCATGGTCAAAATTTATTTATACAATTCAAATAATTAAAAAAATCATAATTTCCACTTAAAAAATTTATCACCTCAAAAAAATCAATCAAATAAAATCCTATAAATATATCTAATAAAATCTAACAGAAACATTTTTTTAAATGTTTCTGTAAATTATATAAACTTATCAAAGATTTCTAATAAATCAGAATAATTCATTAATCCATTCTTACAAAAAGTAAATTAGCATTAATGCACAGTTCTTCTATTAATCCATCCTCACAGAAAACAAAGCATCTGGATTAGCATTAATGCACAGGTCTTCCATTAATCCTTCCTTACAGAAAAGGAAACATCTAAATTAGCATTTGTGCACAATCATTATTTTTTCAATTATAATGTGTCTAATTTCTAGAACAATCTGAATAACAGTATGAATGGAAGATCTAAATAACAATTTAAATGAAGAATGTTCTATCCAATAAATATATATAATATATATATATATTCAAATAGAGATATATACATACATACTCAGATATATACATACATACCTACCCTTGAAGAATCCAAAATCTTGAAATTTAAGCTCAGTGGAGCACAGAAAGCGCGAAGGTACAGTCTGACTACAGTTCAGTTTTTGGCTATACAGATCGTATGGCATGGGATATAGCTATTATTGGTCACGGGAATATCAATGTGTACTAAAGATCAAAATGCTATGTGTGTCTGTGTCTTTCCCTTTTTCTTTAGCGCGGAAGAATAAAGGCCCGGACGCCGAAAGGGATAAAGATTGAAGTTTAATATATTGATCTCGACAATTGCATCTCTGAGTGCTCACTTCTAATTTTCTTGCTCAGAAAGCCGATCAAGAAAATGGATCGACATTTGTCCATCTGTGCAATTTTTCTTGTGATTTCTTGCTTTAGTTTCCCCCAAAGAAGCAACGGTGCTGCGTGCAGAGACCTGTGCGGGAACGTCCCTGTCAAATTCCCATTCGGAACAGGGCCGGGCTGCGGAGACCCCAGGTTCCAGAGCTACGTCCGCTGCGTGAACCAGAAGCTCATGCTGACCACACACTCGGGCACTTACCAGATAACCTCCGTAGATTATGACAACCATGTCATTCTCATCGCCGATCCCCTAATGTCCACCTGCACTTCGATGCAGAACAGCGGCAGCTTCGGGCTGGACTGGGCCGCGCCTTTCAAGATCCACAACGATGTGTTTGTTCTTCTGGGATGCTCTTCTTCCTCTTCCCTCTTTGACGCTCAGAAGCCTCTCTGCGACACAGGAAGTTCCCACATCTGTAGCAGTTTGTACAGTTGCTCAGGCATCACAGGGCTCGGGATTACCCCCAATTCCCCCATATCGACCTGCTGCGTGTATTCTCCCATCAATCTTGGACCAGCAGATGAGCTCAATCTCCCCAAACTTCAGTGCTCGTCGTATTCGAGTATTTACAACTTTGGGGCCGATCCTACTAATCCCAAGCAGTGGAAATACGGAGTGGCGCTTCAGTACAGTTACAGTCTCTACAATAACTACTTTACTACTTCTTGTAACGACTGTGAACAGAGCAGCGGCGTATGCGGTTACACGGGGGCTTCCAATTCATTTATCTGTGTCTGTAAAAATGGAGTTAATACCACTACCAACTGCTATGGACAAGGTAATCTCTTTCTCTCTGGCTCCTAGTTTGAACATAACTTTTTGAAATTGTATAGAAATTTATTGCATTGGACAAGGTAGTCTCTTTTTCTCTGGTTCCCAGTCTGCACATAACTTCCTGAAACTATATAGAAGTTTAACTTCTTGAAACTTCCTGAAATTATATAGAAGTTTAACTTCTTGAAATTATATAGAAATCTAGTGCATTGGACAAGTTAATCTCTCTCTCTGGCTCCCAGTTTGCACATAACTTCATGGAATTATATATAGAAATTTATAACTTCTTGAAATTATATAGAAATTTATTGCATTGGACAAGGTAATCTCTTTTTGCACATAACTTCCTGAAATTATATAGAAGTTTATTCCATTGGTATTTAACAGTTATCAAGCTCACTGCTCTACAGAGTGTGAAAAACTTTTAATTTTATCTTGCTGAATATAGTTAAATAATGATTTTATTTAGAATGTATTTCATAAATACTACACAGTCTGCAAAATCTAGCTGCACTGCAGCTTCATGAGATTTTTATCATATTTAAATAGTAGTTGAATGAATTAAAATTTTGAATTTATCAGGGTCCGGAGATTGACTCAAATGATTTACATAATGGAAGGGATTTAAAATTTTAATTTATTAAAAAAAAGCTTGCCGTTTTATTTATTATATTTAAATAATAATATAAAATAAAAATGTTATCAAATTTATTATAAATATTTCATAATTATTTTTATTTTTAAATATTTTTTAGTAAAAATATATAAAAATTATAGTATCATAAATTTTATAATTTTTTTATAGTATTTTCAGAAATCATTTCAATGTTTTGTGACAGATTGTAGAAAAAGTTTAATATAAGGTTGTATCATTACATTAAGATCAAACTATTTAAGATATCAACATTCATAAAAGAATGAGATATTATGAGAAAATGTTTAATATAAGATTGTATCATTACATTAAGATCAAAGTATCTTTATTTAGATAAAATATCTTCATTTAGGAAAGAATTAGTAATAATATTTTTATGTGGATCCAAAATATATTAGTATTAATAATGTTTTATTAGAAAAAAAATAGATCAACCATTCCATTTAGGAAAGGAATTCGATATATTTTTTAATGTTCAGTTATGTAAAGTTAAATATTAAATAATTATTTTAATTTTTAATTAATCAATTAGTTAATTATATAATGTAAAATAGTTAATAAGAATTATATTATAAAATATTTGCATTATGTACCATTATCAATCAATAATTTATTTATTTATCTATATTAATTAAATTATTTTATTTTAATATAATTATTTGATTTGTATTATAAATTTTAAAAAATTATTTTTATAATTTATTTTTTTAAAATATAATTATTCTTTTACGTATGATTTATTTATAATAATTTATTATTAAATTGATATTTCTTATTTATTTTTCTAAGAAAATTATTAAATTAAAATAGATATTTCTTTATTTATTTTTCTTAAATTTTTTACTATTTTTTGTTAAATAAATAAAATATGTAATAAAATATAAATTAATTTAAACATTATTAATTTTAATTAAATTTTATTTTTTTAATATAATGGATTATATGAATAAGTATAAATTGATTTCGAGTGGTTTTTGTCTCGCTAAGAGTTTGTTGATTTAGGAAGTAAGGAAACACATTAATACACTAGAGTGAAAGTTAGGTTGTCTGGTTAAGAGTGAAAGTTACACATCACTCGTGAGATAATTCTTTAATGGTTGTTTTCACTACTCTGATTACTTAATTATGATAGGTTTTCCATTATATTAAAAAAAAATAAACTACAATTGGTCTTTTTTCATTTATTTTACTAAAAAAATTTAACTAAATTATAATGAAAATTAAAATTTATTACATCAATTTAGATATTCACTTAAATTATAATGAAATTAAGATTTAGTACATCCATTTGAATATTCTCTTTCCAAATTAATATTTTTAATCATCTTCAAATTCATATCAGACATTTTTTTTACTAATAAAAAATGAATAAATCATGAATGAAAATAAAACGTGAAACATGTTCTACATATCACTTTTATAAATTCAATCATTGTGAATCATCTGTTCACATAAAAGTAATAGATCGAGTTTATTAGAGATGTAGGGTTAATTCTTCAAAAATTGATATTTGATCAAAAGAAATTAAATTTATATTTGTAATTTTAATTAAAAATTATGTGTATTTTATTTGTCACATTTTTTTTTTCTTTTTTCATATGGTTCATGTGGCCATCACAGATTTGACCCCAAGGGTTTTCTGGGGAGAATTGACCCTGTGACCTCCCCAATAGAAAAACACTAACTTGACCAATTGGGCTAACCCTTGGGGCTTCATTTGTCACCCAGTTGTACACACATTTCTATATTTATTAGTCGTATAAATATATAGTAATATATAAATAAAAGGGTTTTAAAAAATATGAATTTCAAATAAAAAAATGAATTTGGCATTTTTGCAGTTTAAGGGGTTATGTTTCTGGGCTTTTTTTTGTGAAGTGTGGCGTACATCTGGAAGTGAAACACCCACAGAGAACACATAGAAGTCGATGTGTGTGAAGTGTTTTTTATTCTCTAGATACATAGTAGGTTGATTAATTAGGATTCTAGATCTGTTGAGAACCTTCTTTTTTGATAATGATTAATCAGTATTGTGATGATTAATTAGGATTCTACATATGTTGAGAACCTTCTTTTTTGATAATGATTAATCAGTATTGTGATGTTTTCCTATGGTGCAAGCAGGATACGTTTGGAGTGCAGACGCAGGTCAAAGAAAATGGAGTCTGGAGCACTGGGTGACCACAGGTGGGCACCAGAAAATCAATAGTTATTAGAACTTTCTTTATCTGTATTTTACAAAAAAAAACGATATTGATTAATAAACTTTATGATAATGATTTCCTTGTAGGTGTTCTGCTTCTGCTTGGCTCTCTGCTTCTCCTCTTCAAGATTTGACCAAGTATTCTTCTGCCATCTTCACCTTCAAGCCACTTACTCATTATGTATTTCTGTGACCTAAAACTAAGTGTATGTAACAATTCAATGGATGCTCCGTTTGAGAAGATCTGTGGAGTTGAGGAGGAACGATTGTTTGGTTACCCATAAGATTTTTCGTAATGATATTTTAGCCACTGTGTGTTTCACCTGTAATAACAATATGTCACAACGAGGAACTGAAAAGTTAATTGTAAATGAGAAAGGTGTTGGTTCACAGACAAGGGCTGGCTAGTCATTCTGGCCTGTGATTTTCATTTGATTTTCATTTTAGTGTATCATGTATTATTTGTAGAGTGTTAATCTACAGTAATATTAGAGTTTTTATTTGTGTCCTAAAGTCAATATTTTAATTTAATAGTAAATTTTGTCATAATTTCTTATAGTAATAATGCAAAAAAAAAATTCAGCTTAAATCACATGATAATAAGTTTGTGCTATATTTAATATTAGCATATATTTATTTTTAGATAAGAATCTAATATGATTAGAAAGGTTAAAACTGACAAATTTATACATTTCATTGTAAAATGAATTTCTCTGCACACTAAATAATATGATGCATATATCTTTATGCTAAAGAAAATATGTACGTTAATCAACATCACCATGAAATCAGCATCCGGTGATGGAATTTTTCAAATATGTACAGAGACATGTGCAGGGCACCATCTTCATTCAAATCAGCATCCGGTGATGGAATTTTTCAAATATGTACAAATATATGTACAGGGCACCATCTTCATTCTAATTCAGAACTTTCCCTTTTTCTTTAAAAACTGTCCACGACTTACATAGAAAAAAAAAAAAAAAAAAAATTCTCTCAATTAATACATTATTTACCTTAATTCTTAGGAATAGTAAATAAAATCATAAAAATATAATAATTATATATAAACAAATAAATTGTAATAATGTGAAATTGCAATAATTTTCTCCATATTATGTATATCCAACTTACAAAGTCAAATGTTGTTTCTGTATTTCCATGTTACTGTCATTTGTTTTTTATAAAACCAACATTTTCTGGAGTCCACTAGCAATATGTAATACTTGATTGATGGGAAAGGCACATGATGAAAGTGAAATGATTTGTGATGCACTGTCATGATCAGCCTTTGAAAATAGAATAAAGTGATGTCCTGTCTTTGAAAACGCCATAAAGTGAACAACTTAGAGTACTTCAAGCTGCCAAAAATACTATAGAAAAGTAAGTACAGAAGAGACATGGAAAACACAAGTATACGAAAAGGGAAAGTGATTATATTAAAATATAGTATATTAATTTATCAGTTTATATATATTATATAATTATATTTAAAATTATATATATATATATATATATATATATATAATTCTATTAAATTATAATATTCTTTCATTATATGAAAAAAGGTTCCTATATAAGATGGAGAAGGGGAATAAGGAGAGTATTTTAAAGTCAGAAGCTAAAGGTAATAATATTTATTAATCTAATATTTTTATTAGCTGTATAATTTTCTTATTAATGTTTATTTATTTATTTATTTTTAATGTGTAATTTTAAATATAAAAATTAATATTAATTTATTTATTAAAATAAAATAAAAAATATTTATTTTTATTTGTGTTTTTAGGTTGGTGATTTTTTTATTAATGCTTATTGGAATTTAAATATTATTTTTATTTAATAAAATAAATAAAAGCTTTTTTTTTTAAATATCGTTGTGTTTAATTTTTTTTAATATGTAATTTTTCATATAAACATATTTAATAATAATTTTATTATTTTAAAATAAATATAAAATATTTTATTTTTAGAATATGGTTGGTTTTTAATTTTGAAGTTTTGTTGTTATGATGGTAATGTGTAATTAATACTTTTTATAAATATTTATGGTGCAATGAAGAGTTATTATTAATTCCCTTATTTATTTTAAGGAATCAAGGCTTAAATGCATGTTTGTTGAACTGAGACTTTTAAGGAATAAAGGCTTAAACGAATGTCTGTTGAACTGAGACTTCTAATGTGAGTGTGGCGATGTAAGTGAACTCCATATATTTTTAAAACACAATCACTTAGTCCAGTGTTTCTTAATTCTCATAGGTTCGTATGTGGTATGGCTAAAATAATGATTTGCAGAAAACAAAGCTCAAATGCATTGTTCATTGTGTCCCTCTTTTAATGCAAGGTGTCATGATTGAAGTGGATGCAAATTGATGCACATTTAAGAAAACCTTTTGTTTTGGCTCCTAAAAGCCTCAAATTCATGATAAAATATCATTCTCAAGATGATAAGGAAAACATGGTTTGTTCTTCACTTCACTCTTATGTTGATCAAAGCTAAAGGCGCTCAATCACCTCTTTTATTATCTTGAGCATCCTTAAAGCCAATTGGTTTTTCCTTTTCATCTCAACAGAGCAAAGATGATGAATGAATTTGGTTCATCAATTCCACTGAGTCTAAAACACAAAAGGTGAAACAACAACTGCAAAGGTAGGGTGTTTTTGTCAATAAGAAAACTAAGGGTGGTAGAGGGAAATGCCACAAAGAGCAAGGGAAATATGAAATCCCTAAGCCTTCGATCGATAAGATAATAATAGTGAAACATAGTGAAAAACTGAAGAAAAATGTTATAAAGAATACGAGCACTTCAAAAGAAAAGAAGGGTAGAAATAAATTATTGTGAGAGCCATAGCCACTTCCAAAGTGAAGGACTAATGTAGAAACTAAGGAAGGGTAAAAACAAATTGTCGTGGGAGCCATAACCACTTCCAAAGTGAGAATAAAGCCACAAAAAAATTGCTGTAGAAACTACATACACTTCAAGTGAGAAGGAGGAAGTGCATAAACAAAATGTGGCAGAAACTATGAGCATGTCGTCTTCACCACAAAATTCAAGTAAGAAGGTTTCTCAACATTGGAGTCCTAAAGATAAACTCACTTTCTTCAATGGGACACTCTCTTACTCTAAAGGAGGGTAAGGGATTTCCCTTCGTCATGGTTCTTGTGTATGATTATGTTCGGCCCATCTTATCCAGATAGTTTAGGAATTCTCAATTATCTTTAAGAAGTTTAGGCATGCGAGGACTAAGTACCAATCAATCAAAGGCTAAAATCGATAACAATATTACAGTTCCTAGAAAAAAAACACAACTTTTGATAGTTTGTATCAAGTTACCTTTTATGAGTCGTGGATGCAATTGTGTGGTGAAGAAAATAAGGGTGGAAATGAGTGTTTTAATCACATGGAACAAGAAGGAAATGCATTTGTGGATTGCAAGTTGAATAAGAAGCATGTAGAGGTAAGCGAGGAAAGTACACACAAAATTATGAGTCAAAAACAACAAGGGAAGCAAGAACAGAATGGATAAGGTAACCCTAAAGGTAAGGAGACCATGTCTGACTCTTTGGCCAAGAGTAAAGAAGGTGATTTGAATATAAGTTGAGATGTCTATAATAATCTCTGTGTGAAAAGGGTGTTGCTTTCAAAGAGTTCAAAAATGTTATTTAAAATCTCTTCAAGGACACCTAATCATAATTAAAGGATGTGCTTCAAGGAAATCCCCATTAGTACTAATCGAATGATGTTTAATATTACAAAAGTGATGTTATATTGTGGCAATGTTGATTTTGAATAATTATTTTAATCTAACCTTGAGAATAATATTGCAAATGTTCTTTAAAAAATCATTATTTGTTGTGAGTCCTACTAAATGAGGCCTATGAGATGTCATCCCTAATTTTCTATACTATACAGATCTATATTAACTTCGAATCTATTATGTTATGTTGTTAAAGGCATTGTATACCTTCACATGTGCTAAAACCTTATAGAAAAACTTTTTAAATTGTGCTACAACCTTCTCTTAGTCTCCTTAGGTTTTCTACAATGTCCAAATTTTAGGTATATTTGTCGCGACAGTGTAAATTCTTACAAGAAATGATCTAAATGGTTACTATGGAAAAGTTGGTACATGGTAAACAATTATATGATCATTAATAGAAAGAGGGAACTATAGTGTGTTTGTATGGTTAGATTTTTGTATTAGTTTTTTGTTAAATGCATTGCTAACTATTCTATCGTCGGGTTCTAAGAATATAATTCAAATTCAAGGACGATTGCCACACCTGAAGGAATCCTTGGGTTCCAAAGAAATATGGAGGCATCGAGATATAGAAGTTGCAGATTACTTGGCATGTTCAACAAAAGTTTTTTGTGCTAACTTGTGACATATATATATATATATATATATATATATATATACATATATATACATACATATTATATATATATATATATATATATAAATAATATATAATATTATATATATATACATATACATATATAACACACACACACACACACACACACATAATAATATATATACATATATATATATATATATATATATACATATATAATATCTATATATATAATATATATATATATATATGCATTATCATTGTATAGTCTATAATGACACTTTTTGGAGAATCTGGCACCTCACTCTCTACGTTGGCCACGCGTAGCGACTTTACAATCTTGTCTTCCAGTAGACACATGGGGCATTCTTTTGAATTTTTGGCTCAATAATCTTCTGCAACACTATTATTCAAATCAAGATTAGTTTCATCATAATAATTATCTTGTTCTAGATCATCCTCATTCATATCAAGATCATCCTCTTCTGAATCCTCATATTGATATGTATAAGTTTCATTGGATTCACCATCTAGATCATTTCCCTTGTTATCGCTTTCCTTTCGACATGCTTTAACTTCTGCAATTGATCTTTCTAAACGTTGAAATGCTTCTTGAATACTAAAATTTTCGACGTAATCAAGATGTAAACATAATAGCACATTGTGAAGCGAACTACGTTCAAAGGTCTGCATGATTATATCGTGTGTCATGGCTCTAATACCACTGTAGCATATAAACTATGTTAAAGCAAAAAAACTGATAGCTTGTAGACTTTAATATAAAAATACACACAGGTATCTAATAATAATAATTTATTTATATATATATATATATATTAATTATATAAAGATATATAAGATGTTACAATGAGGCCTTGCTTTATACCTCAGCAGGTGACCTTTCACATTAGGCATGTCTTTTAGACATGCCTTTTCAGTTAACTAATAACTATTTAACCTAATCAGTATTTGATTAATTAATATTTATGTTTATTTTATTTATTTAATTGTTATGAATTATATTCATAACACCCTCTGTCTCTGGCATTCATGGATTTTAAGCCAACTGGCATTGTCCGTCCGTTTCCTCTTCTCAGGCTCTTTGGCTCCTAGCCTTTGTCTGCTCGAATCCCCTTTTGAGCATTAGCAATCATGGCATAACATCTCTAGGGAAGGTGGCTACCTATTTCGCAATGAAAGGGACCATCTTTGCCTTGAAAAGCCCAGAATTAGCATTTTTGGCTTACACAGGAAAATACACTAAACACGGGAAAAATCTGCGGAAACTCTTTCTTTCGAATTTCAAAAATCATCAACTCTGCCCTAGACTCCTATCGGGTCTGCCTGAAATCACTATCGTAAGTCGCAATGCCCCTGTGCCGTGGTTCCCTTTGTATTTATAAAAATACATAAAAAAAACATCGAAAATCCAATGGAGGACCTTATGGCAGACTTCAAACAATTATGCAGCGGCATTTTCATACCCTTTTGGGTCTGGTTTCATCGCATCACATATATATATATATATATATATATATATATATATATATATATATATATATATATATATATATATATATATATATATATATTATATAATAATATATATATATATATATTATATATATATGATGTTAGGTTACATAGTTTCGTGTATGTACACATGGATCCTAGCTATATCATCTTCATTTAACTCAAAATTTCTTATACCAATGGTTTGAAACATGTTTAAAATGTTTAGCCTATTTGATAGTGAATAAATGACAATGCAACACTACTTAAGGATTTTTTATTATTCTTAGCACTTGATATATTTTTAATCCATCTCAAGGCTTAACCTATAGAATCCTATCACTTCACAGTAGTTAAGATGGACCTACTAGGGCTTAACAAATAGTATCATAACACTTCAGGGACATCTATATGTCTAGTTATGATAGATCTCAAATAATAATCAAACATCCTTGACACCCTACCTCTTGATCTTGAGCATCACATTTCTTTGAGTAGTTGAGCTACCATAAAAACAAGATAAAAATAATAGAATTCAAAGTTTGGAGAGCAGGCTTGAACCTATGTAAAAAATTCTTGTCTCCAAACCAGATTCCATAGATGTCATCATTGTTCCTTCTTGGGAAGTTTCACATCAATGTAAGCAAGTGAGGAGACCAAACAACTAATAACACAAAGCATGTAAGTGAAAGGGATGTCAAAGGCCTATGGATTTAGGTTAGTCTAGGATAATGGAGTACCCAGTTTAATTGTGTAGATGGTTGCATTTATTTGTCGTAAATGTTAATTTCCATTTAAGGTGGTTCAAGCAAATATAATTTAACTTATTTTTTGTTATGTTGAGATTTTGAACTGCATATGGATGACATGCAAAGAAGACACTCGAAGCCATTCAAATTTTTTTGGAATCCCTCTATCATAGTGGAACCTAGAAAGAAATGCTCAACTCCTTCATGTATTATTACAAACTTACCTTGGGGTTTGAATGCTCCTCTATTTGTTATCCAATAATCTTAAGATATGAATGGAATATAGGAATTCAAAATAAGGTTAACAAAACTTAATATATCATAAATAGATGAAAGCGAGTGAGAGCCTTTTGTAAGAGATCAATTAATTGTTTTCAAACTTCCCATAATGATTAAATTATCTCTATGTTTATGGAATTCCAGAAAAACTCCTTTAAATATTACTAAATAATCAACTCCCTAAATAAATAACTCCTTTAGTTTACTAGAAAACATTTTATATTTATATTCATTAAATATTAGATGAAAAATATTAACAATGTAATTTTAATATTTTTCATTATACATAATTTTAGTAATTTTCATTATAATAATTTTACTCTCTCTCTCTCTCACACACACACACACACACCACACACACACACACACACACACATTTATATAATTTTATAAATTATAAATTATAAAATTATATATTTTTCAATCATTATTTTAATATTTAAAAAGAAATGTATAATCTCCTAGATCGAGTGATAATCTATAGATCATATGTAGCTACCACATGGTGGATGGTAATCTAGGATATATCTCCTAACTTTAATGACCTTAATGAATTAGCTTGAGGTTGTACTTACACGATGATGGTGATGTGTGTATGTGTGGAACCTGTACTACAACATTCAATGAGGAAGATGGTGGAAAGTACACCATGACTAACCTTATGCATATATTATGGTCCTAGAATCCATTCAAGAAGAGGTTGTAAATAACTTTATTTGAGGTCGAGGCATGCAATGATGGTTTAAGGTGGAAGAGGTGCTCTTAACAAAATGTGAATCCAATGCATCCAACGATTGTATCAAAATAGGTTCCTTTGGAAGCAGTCCAACCACTGAAAGGAAGATCTCAGAGGGGCCATGCCCAGTCATGGAGTTTCTTTCACAAGAAAATCTCTATTATTCAATGGAAAAAATTATGCCTTTTAGAGGATGAGGATGAGGACGTATCTAATCAATCTAGGTTTTGATATTTGGCAATTTTTACTAGATGATTATAAAGCTCCAATAACAACTTCATATGATCAAGATGGTAAGAAGGCATGAGTAAATAATGAAAAATCCATGAATATCATCTTGTGTGGCCTATTAGAATCATCGTTTGTCAAAGTAATACATTGTGAATCTGCAAAGAAAAACTGGGACAAACTTCAAAATAGCTATAAAGGCAATGAAAAGGTGAAAAGGGAAAAACTTAAAACCCATAGAAGATAGTTTGAGAGTTTGAAGTTGAATGATGAAGAAGATATTGCAACCTACTTTCTTAGTGTCGATGAGATTCACAATACTATCATAAGACTTGGTGATGAAGTTAAGGAATTAATGATTGTATTGAAGGTGTCGAGATCTCTCCCCTTACTATTTGATGGAAATGTCTTGTCTTTTTAAGAAATGAAGGATCTATAAAATTTAAAGATGGATGAGCTTCATGGGATGCTCATTACATATGAAATAAGGATAGAAAAAGGAAAGTCAACTCTAAAGGAAGCATCTTTCAAAAATTCAAAGAAGACAAATGAACTTAAAGGTGATGATATTCTAACAATGAATCAAATGTAGAAGAAGCATAGTTTGTGAGAAATCGAAAAAGAGGATCTAGAAAATGCAAAGGTAAGTTATCATTCAAATGTTTATATGAAAATCGTGAGGATAGTGATGATGAATAATAACATGAAAATAGGAAGTCTTATAGATGCAAAAGAGGAAAGTATTCCAAGAAAAAAGGTTTTTATTCCAAAGAAAATAGTAGCTCCTCAACATGGGGGTTTCACTCAATGAACCTCTTACATATCACGTGTGTTCATGGCATACTAAACAATACCCTTAAATTGATGACATATTGTAAAATACCTCAGAAATCACATTATTTAACCCCCTATCAATAAGAACCCAATACACCTTTCCAATTTAAAAAAACCCCTACTTTCACTAGATATTGTAGGTATCCATTTTTCCATTAACTTTAAGCTCCATATTTTATACCCGCTAATATAAAAACCCTTTACCCCTTATTATATGATAGTTTACGGATTTGTATATTGTGAGCATGTGAAATTTTAATAAAAACAATATTAATTTTTTTAGTTTATATTAATTTATATTAATTATATTTTTTGGTAGCGAGAAAAATTTTTTAAGAATGGAAAATTACTTTTAAAACTTTAAAAATATTAGCTAATTTAACTAGTTTTTAAGTATGCAAATTATAAATGCTTATGGATAAATTTGCTAAATTATTTCAAATGTATAATCATTTTATATATTAGTTTCTATATATTGACGATGGTAAAATAATTTTATATTATAAAAATTTGGGCGAATTTTTTTGTTAGAAAAATCATGGAAAATTAAACCGCTTGTGAATATTAACCCCTAAAATTTACTATGCTAAAATTTTCCATAATAACTCTTAAAAAAATTATATTATGAGCATCAACAATATAAAAACGCCTTCTAAAAACTCGCCTAAATTAGTGGTGATAAATTGACTCAAAATTGGTAGCTAAGCTTGATCTCGCTGAGGAAAGATTTCTACTTTGTAACAATAACGACTTTAAGGGCCATGATAGACTTCATAACAATAACTTGGTGAAGGTTGTCCCTAACCGTGCTATTGAGCAATTATTTACTTTGCCAAATAAAATTAGCTAAAGCTTACCGCTACCGGTCAACAGGACCTCATCAACATGAACAAAATTAATAACGCTACTTTCCATTGATAAGTCGTTAATTGCTATAGATCCATTCCAGATTATTAATTCATTGTCGGCATAAACACCCACCATGTCATTGCCCTTGCTAGTACTTGCTAGGAACTATATTTTTTTGATAAAAAGTGCATTAATCATAAACTAATCCAATTTACTTTATAACTTATATCTAAAGTTTAAGTTATTGACAATGTAATTGCTATTTTTTTGCAATTTATATGAAAGTTAAATATAAATTTTATGTTAATTTGATTTTCTCCCCAAACAAAATTAATTTTAGATTTATCTAATTTTAAATTTTAAATTTGTATGGATTAATTTATGATTTGATTTAAATATTATAAATGTGCATTTTTTTCGTTTTAGTTGTGAGTATTATATAATTATTTTAAAAAGTTACATTTATTATTGTCATTATAATGAAATCTCAAATATTATTGAAGGAAAGCTTTAATATTGTAAGTTTGTTATTTTTGAGGTTATGTTTGTTTTGGCAATCTTGGGAAAATTGAATAAATTAGGTTATTTGGAACTAGGAGACAATCAACTTGACCTTATGTGTTTGTCCCAAGGAAGGTTGGTGGTATAATAGTCGACCTCTTGGCTCAAAGGCATTCTGGCTCAAATCAAGCAGGTTATGTATGGAACATTTTTATTCCTAGAAAATGAAAGATTAGACAAGGATTTCAAATGGAAGATCAAGTTATGAATTAGATAGCATGCTAACTGAAAGAGGAGATCAAGGCCATGCATGTTATGATGGGGCTAATAATACCCAAAAGAAATCAAATTTTGGCAACAAGTTTGGAAAGGGATAGAGAGTTTGGTGACCGAAAAGGTTGAAAACCACAACACCAATCCTCCTTTCCTATGGTGAAAGATCCATCCTTAGCACCCATATTCATAGATTCTAGTCTTCCTCTTGGCCTGAAGGCATTATGGCTCGGGCCAAGGATTATCTATGCAACATTTTTCAAGATGCAAGGAAAAGTGTGGTTGGGCTAGTTATTGTCTGAATGACTATATATTATTTCACTAAACCAGTTCTCTGCGTGATTACTCTTATGATATTTTAACATGTGTTTCATTCAATTTACATTCTCACGGGATCATAAATTTCTACTAGGGTGGTTAGGTGTAAGAGGTATCGAATTCATTTCTCAAACATTGCATTTCATTAAAATTAGTATTGTATTAGTATATCATAGCATACACCCTCTTAATGACTTCTAAAGATATGTGCTTTCTTTGATTCAATATCATGGTCACCTTAGCTGCAAATTGAGAAGTTTTAAGATCATCTTAACCTCAAATTTCACAAACCACAACTACAATGAAGAAATAGGATATGAAAACATCTATAGTCATGGTCACTCAAAGGGGAAATCAATTTGGTATTCTAAAAATGCAAATTGAAGAGTAGGGAATAATTGTAGTACAACAAGATTATCCTACATCAAAGAACATGGTAGTGTATGTCCATATGATCTTGAAATGTTGTAGTGCCATATCCTATAGTAATACTAAAAACCCCAATTCAAATTAATGCTATAAAAAGATGCTTAATTAGCTATTCAAAAATCACAACAATACTAAATTAAATAAAAAAAACAACAAGCAAGAGCTTCCTAATTGTTAGATGAGGCCTATTTACATGTATAGAAGGATTTGATAGGTTTAAAGCCATGAACCCATTATCCAAATTAGTGTTTCATTGTAGAAGCATTCTAGAAGAGTTTAGAAGCTAAGAAGTTGAAGGATGGGTGTGTTTTCATAGAGTTCGCCAATGATCATGAAATATATGGGATAGCAGGTATGAAAATCCGGTTTGAATTAGAGAATTTGATAAACCCTTATCCTCAATTTTGCTAGACAAATAACCCTAGGCCATGTTGAGAACCAAGAAGAAGGGTCCCCTCCCATACCAAAGGGGATGAACTGATCCAACTCCTCATCAGCATTGTGGAAAAGGACAAAGTTCCTCCTTTCTCTCTAACTCTCTTATCTAACTAACCCATTATTGGATCTCCTACTTTTGAATGAGGCATAGGTGGTTCCTCACACTCTACGCTAGTGGGCTCATTGTTGCTGCAAAAATTACCTAATATTCATTCATGCTGGTAGCATAGTAAATGTGGCTGCAACACGTTGGTCATTCATAACTCATGATAATAAACTTAAATATTTTACATCGAACACTTAGCCTATTGCCTTAGTTATGATATTGAATGGTTTTATGGTTTCATTGATTTTCAAGTCACTACAATGTAAATCTTGTAATGAATTCACATTATGTTGATATTTGGATGAATATGAAATGTGCAACAAATTGAAAATCCATTGCTAGTTTTAATTATTGCAATAAATTTATAATGGAAAAAAAGTGATGCATGGATACACTTAGTTGGATGCATGTAGGTGTTTCTTTTCAAGAGTCACCCTCATTGTGGGTTTAACGAATGATAGACTTCTATGAAAGAACTATATCCTTAAATCCCCTCTAACACCTCATTTTCATATCATTATACTAGATACAAATGTGCATTCTTAAATCGTGGGTATAAGCATGAAAACAAATTGCCACATTTTTAATTTGCAAGCAAAGTGCACACATTGTGTCTGCGCAATGGAGTGAGGTGTTTGAGTTTGATGTCCTACATGAAACCTGAACAAATTGTTCAACAATGTTTTCAATAAGATTCGATTTTTCCACCTCCTAGAGTTCAATGACATTTTTCAATGCAAACAACCTACAAAAAGAAGATATGGAAGTATCATTAGCTTTTAGTTCTTCTTGTTTTAGGCCAAATATGAAACTATCAAATTTATTTGAACTAACATTTGTTTATACAACTTAGATTTGTATGGAAGAAATTATATTTCCTTCACAAAATAAATGAATGAGCAGTTTCATCCTCGACATGGATCATTCTTGAGAAATGATGTCAATTGATGGTGGGTAATTGATGAATCTTGATATTGGGAAGCTATGTCTAAATAATTATGTATCTCACCCATGCTCCTTATTATGTAATACCACTATATTTTGCGATACCACTACAAGAGAGAAATTGACGGAGATCGATCCCTTTACTTTTCCCCCATAAAAATGCAAAGCTTTACACCATAGGAAAATGTTGAGCCTTACAGCGCGAGGAAAAGATCAACACCTTAGGACAACCCTAGGATTATATTATTGCCTATAACGAAAATCTTGGTGGGGTTTGTTAATAATGTTGAATGGATGAGCATTTAGAAGGGTTCTACGACATTTGCAAGCTCTTTTCTTCAATTGAGTAAGTTGAACAGGGACATTGTTAGGCAAAAATTCGAAAATTTGAAAGTATCAAGGTTTATGAAGGAGGAAGTTGGGATTATGTTAAGAGGTGATCTGGGCTTCTTGGATCATTTAAGGATAAATTATAGAATTGCATGTTCCTTTTTGAGGAAAACAATGTAAACTTTGAAACGGGAACTAATACTGTTACCCGTTTCGTAGAGATATTTTGAAAAGGGGGGATGCTGAACACACATATTTTTTTTAGAACATAGTTTTTGGCACTTTAAATTTTTTTATGTACATTACGTTTTAGAATGTTAGGTAATATGCATGCTGATTTTAAAAAGTGGTGATTCTACATTAGGCCCTTTTTTTAAAAGACCTATTTTTTTACTTTAAATTTTCTAATGTATGAAATGTAAATAATTATTTTCTAAATTTTCTAAATTTTGACACTTTAAATTATATATATATATGTGTGTGTGTATGTGTGTGTAAACCATAAAAAAAGTTAAAAAAAATAAAAAAAT
>APFE030874452.1:62360-74122 GCA_000404065.3 Pinus taeda
GTTTGTTCATTAGATATCTAATAGCAGAATGATCAGTATGGATAAAAGTTTCATAGCCTATTATATAATGTCTAAACTTATTGATTGCATGAACAACATCTAAGAACTCTTTTTCAGTCACAGTATAATTCAAATCAGTGGGAGTCAAATTTTTACTAGTATAATAAATGGCATAAGGAACTAAATCCTTTAGACCCAACACAGCTCCTAGAGTTGTATCTGAGGCATCTACAGAAATATGGAAATGGAGTTTCCAATTTGGTCCTCTCAAGATAGGTGCTTCAGATATTCTTGTTTTCAAAGTTTCAAAGGCTTTTTGACAATCAGGATCCCATTTGAATTCATAGTCTTTTGTAAGAAATTTGAAGAGTGGAGATGCTCTTTTAGTGAAGTTTTTTGTAAATCTTCTATAGTATCCAGTGAATCCTAGAAAACTTCTAACATCTCTTTGACAATTTGGAATAGGCAACTTGGAGATGAATTCAACTTTTGATCTATCAACTTTAATCCCATCTCCTGAAATGTGATGTCCCAAAACAATACCTTCAGTAAACATCATAAAACATTTTTCATGACTTAATGAAAAATTTGTCTCTTTACATCTTATAAGTACTTTTTCCAAATTCTCTAATGCTTCTTCAAATGAGTCACCATAAACTGTAAAATCATCCATATAAACCTCTACACAATCATGGATTAAATCAGAAAAAAAAATTCCTAGTACTGCTCTTTGGAATGTTGCGGGTGCATTACATAATCTAAAAGGAAGCACTCAGTAAGCAAAAGTTCCCCATGGACAAGTAAATGTTGTCTTATATTGATCTTCAGGTGCTACCTGAATTTGGTTGTAGCCACTAAAACCATCCAAAAATGAAAAGTACTTTTTGCCTACTAGTGTATCTAATACTTGATCGATAAAGGGCAAAGGGAAGTAATCCTTCAAGGTTGCTTTATTCAATTCTCTGTAATCAATGCATACTCTCCATTTACCATTCTTTTTAGGTACTATAACCAAAGGAGAAACCCATCGGCTATCTGAAATTGGATAAATGAAGTTTACATTGAGTAGTTTTCGGAGCTCTTCTTTCACTATCTCCCTAAGGTTTGGATTCATCCTTCTCTGAGGTTGTCTAATTGGTCTACTATTTTCCTCTATGTAAATGTGATGAATACAAGTCTTAGGGTCAATACCTTTCATATAAGTATATCCGCATGCAAATGCAATAGAATGTTTTTGTAAGATTTTGGTTAGTTCTCCCTATTGTGATTTTTCTAAGTTTTTGTTGATATTCAAAGTTTTACCTGGAAAAATTTCAATGGTGCAACTACCAAACTCTTCCATAGATTAAAGAGACATTTGTCTAGATGATAGATACTCAATGTTAGAATCCAACTGAAATTGTGGGTGGTCATATTCTGAAGATATTTCAAAATTTTCTAATGTATTCAGAATTTGACTATCTTCTCTGATTTAAAAAATGGAAAAGGTTGTATAGTGCTCTCATCATCGACCCATTCATTATCTCCTACTTCTGTAATTGCTTTTGCTGGAAGATACGAATTGAATTTCTTTGTTGAATTACCATCAGAAATGTACATATCCCCGGATCTACAAAAAATGAAAGCGTCAGCTGTGGCTAGCCAAGGTCTTCCTAGAATGAGTGGATGCCCTCCTAGATTACTCTTGGCAGTGAAAATCATGAAATCTAATAGATATTCCCAAGAATCTAAGGAGACTAAAATATCTTCTAACACACCATCTGGTTTGATTATAGATCGATCTGCAAGTTGCAGTAAGGTGGGTGTGAAAAGAAGATTAGGAAGTTTTAGTTGTTCCATAGTTTGTCTACTCATAATGTTGATAGCAGCGCCTAAGTCAATCAAAGTATTTGGAATTTCTACCCCATTAATATGTGTCTTGACAATTGGATGACCGAGATCTACATACTTATGCATGGTAATTTTTCCCATCATGATATCTGCAATTTTTCCTACCACGTGGATTCTTCTTGTATCTCTTAGTTTCCTTCCTGGTTTTTTGAGACTCAACTCCTTTATTGTTTTTGCTAGAATAGGAATATATCTAATGGCTTGTAGCAAGGGAATCTTGATACAAACATTCTTTAATTCATCTAGAAAATCATAGTCAGGCAACAAGATTTGTTTTTCCACTCCTTTGTCAATTTGTAACCTTTCAGGAAAAGGAGGTGTGGATGAAGATGCAAGTTTCTCAACTATAGGACTTGTGGGGGTTGACTCTTTTTCTTTTTCTTTTTGAGTGTTTGGGTTTTGAAGAGATGATTCAAAACCTTTATTGGCTTCAAGATAATCTTCCTCAGAAATACTTTGCTTTTGATTATCTATAGAAGTTTTTTCTGAAACTCTACCAGATCTGAGTTGTACATCATTGAGAGGAACAATCATATAGGTAGGAAATTTTTGTCCTTCTACCATGTAAGCATTTTGAGGATTTTTATTATTGGGATTTGGCAATGGCTGGGAGGGTAGTTGATTTGCTTTTTGTTGGAATGGAAGAAAGAGTTGAGAATTTTGTTGAGGATTTTGTTGTTGTTGTGGGAATGGTAATGAGAGTTGTGGATTTTGATTTGGAAGTTGTGGAGCTTATTGATTTGGAAAGGATGGAGGATATTGATAAAATTGAGCAAATCTCCCATAATTATTTTGCATACCTTGTATCCATGATTGATATGGATTTTGAGATTGGGGCCAAGGTTGTTGCCAAGGATTCCAATTTGATGGGGGTTGAAAGTTCATAGGATTATTGAACCCTTGATTTTGTTGCCCTTGCCATGGTCTCCTTGTAACAAAACAGAGAGATTCTACTGAATCTGGATCTTCTTGAAAGACAACTTTGAGGCTAGGAATTGAAGGACAATCCTTGGTCTCATGGCTTTCCGAGCAAATCATACATGTTTCTACAACTTTTGCATCCAAGGGACATTCCCTTACAGCATGTTTCTTCCTACGTTTTGGACAAAAAATGGCCAAAGATTTGGCTTCTGCTTTCTGTTTGTTTTGTATTTTAAGGGTGTCTAGTTGCTCGCTAGGGCTCCCTAAAATACCAGTTTTGAACTCATCAAGCATATTTCCAATCTCTGCCCTACTTACTGAACTGGTTGCAAATTTGTTTGCTCTAATCAGAGAAGGATCTCTAGGCCCTTTTGTAGTTTTAAATTTTCCTCTTGAGAGATGGACATATAGTTCTGCTATGTCATGAAGTGGAAGTTGAGAGATATCTCCCTTTCCCATCATGTCCATTCATCTCTAATGGTTTTCAATAGAAGGGCTTTCAAGGTTTCCTCATCTAGATTACTCATTTTTTCTCTCTTTAAGTTGTATTGAAATCTTTCGAGTAAATCCTCCAAGCTTTCATCTTCTTTTTGCATCATCTTGAATACCTCATCCTTATGATTAGTGGGCATGTAATAGTCCAGGTATCTATCCAAAAATGTTTGTTTCATATCATTCCAACTATTAATAGACTGAGTGGCTAGTCCCATGAACCATTTCAAAGTAGCGTCTTTAATGTTGAAGGAAATAGTTTGAGTTTTTGAGAGTCTTCCATATAATCATAGGTTCGACACAAGACTTCAAACTCAAATAGAAATGTTTCAGGATCCTCACTTCTCAACCCATGAAAGTTTGGGAGGACAGATGGTGAAATTTTTTTCATTGTTGTATGGGTTTCCTCATCAGCTATAGGGAATCCAAATGAGTTATCCCCATCCCTATTTCCTCTGTTGTTACCTCTCCCTCCTCCATTTCCTCTTCCATTGTTTCCTCCTCCTCTACCTCTACCTCTACCTCTACCTCTACCTCCAAATCCATGTGCTACTTTTTTTTTCATGATAATTTCTTCAGAGTCCTCAGAGTCCTTTGGTTTTTCTATTAAGGGAGGATGAGAGGGAGTTTCTTCCTTCTCTTCTTCAAGTGATTCTACTTCTTGAATTACGATATGTTCTCCTGTAGAATTAAAGAAAGGGTCTTCCTCTAAATGAGATTTGGTAGATGGTGTAGGAGAATCCTCTAATTCCACTACTCCTTGAATTCTAGGAATGTTAAGGCTAGGGGTAGATGGTGGTGAATCTTGTCTATGCCTTGAAGAAGATGGAGTTGTGAAAATCGAACTCTTGGCTCTAGCTATAAACCTTCCCCTAGAATCTCTTGCTCTATGCATGTCATTTTTTTTATTTTCAAGTTGGGCTAAGAATTCTCTTTCTTATCTTCCAAGTCACACTGGGTGCAAGAAGAGAGCATACTTAAGAAATTATTGAACCAATAACTCTCTTTTCTAATCCTCCAGATCACACTAAGTGCAAGAGGAGAGCATACTTCAAGAAGTTATCAATTTTTCCCTTCTTCTTTTATTGTTCTTTTTTTTTTAGGAAATTGGCTACCTAGTTACACTTCCGTGGCAACGACGCCAAAATGTTTGGTCAATTCAAAGTGTCCTAAATTGTTGTATTAATTGTCAATCTAGGAGTCGTAAACTATTGAAGTGCGGCACACTATATGCACAAGATAGCCTATTTCTTAATTTTTGTCGTTTTGGAGTTTTTGTTTTGTTTTGGGTTTATTTTTGTTAATTCCCTAAGTGAGATGGAAATTCTAAAAGACAAGTATGATATAAATGTTCAAGGTAAAGATGTCTTTTAAAATGATTTTCAAAACTTCAAAATTTAAAAACATGCGATGATCAAACTAGTTCTTGAAAAGAGAGTGAAAATGTGCCACTATTCTAATTAAACAATGGTGAACTAGTGACCATGAAGCCCATTATCCTTGCTGCCATGAAAATATAAGAAAAACTGAACTCAAGGAAATCTAAGAATTGCAAGCAAAGTAAAATTAAAGTCACATTACATCAACTCATATTTTAACCCCTCACCATTCGACTCGCTCTGGCTTTAGGAGGTAATCATAAACAACTTGAGCAATCTAATATCTAATTTGCAGAAAATAAAACTAATATAAAACTACACACTTCATACTTCAATCCCTCACCATTCGACTCGATTTGGCTTTAGGAGATAACTGAGAATGTCATGAGCAATTAAATAACTAACTTGCACAAAAATAAACTAATACCAAACTACACACTTCATACTTCAATCCCTCACCATTCGACTCGCTCTGGCTTTAGGAGGTAACTGAGAATGTCATGAGAAATTTAATAACTAACTTGCAGAAAAGTAAACTAATATCAAACTACACACTTCATACTTCAATCCCTTACCATTCGACTTGCTCTGGCTTTAGGAGGTAACTGAGAATGTCATGAGCAATTCAATAACTAACTTGCAGAAAAGTAAATGAGAAAAACTGAAATAAATAACACAATGTTGGAACTAAAAACTAAAGGAAAAGAAAATCAGCAGAAGGACAAAAATGATCCCATGTCATTAGTCATTAGAAAACTATGTGCTACCCAGGCTGCCTATTGTGATTTGAATCAAAAGCACTGATCAGTTAAAAATGTGAAAAACTATGGACAGCTATCAAGCGTTAACACCATAAGAACTGTGATACATATACAAGTGAATGGTTATGGCATAAGAACATAAATAAATGAAACATGAAACTGTACAATAATAAACAAGACCTCGGCCTGTGCAGGGGCCCTCTGCACAATCCTCAGACAGTCAATGATCAACCACCAATTGAGTTCAAAAGCAGAGACTTCTCATATATTAAAATGCACTCACAACACAGTGATAAAGTACGACACAGTGGGTTCCTTTACAGTCAAAATTACATCATCAAAAAGCTAACTAGCATGCGTATGAGAACGCATTATTTATAACAGAGGATAATATAATTGTTTTCCTACATTCGGTGCTGATACAAGACACGTAAACGACCACGTCACAAGATTTAACACTATGGCTTCCATGAGGATTTAATCGTTGGAAGGTGGCTGTTGGATCCGATTCATGGAGCAGTCCACAGGTGTTAACTTGTCCCCCGAGATCTAGGAACAACCACGCACAGCTTCACGTGGTGAAAAACAGAGTTTTATCATCGTAGGACTCTTGAGTTGACCACCGTTTTGCCCACCGTTGACTATGGCCTTTTCTACTGAATTCAACTGAGCCAATAGGACTCGTTCCATGTCCACATCAGTTGCAACTTGCCCATGTGGCTCAATTCGCCTAAAGACACCTGCAATATAGACTTTGACAAAACAGCTGCAGAAACTTGGGCTGGCTGCAGAAAGTGACAAGATTCTGCAACTTATAAACAAGAATCTAGTTCAAATAGCAACACAAACACATAGTCAAGAAACCACTTTAAATTCTTTTTTTTAAACTATTATGCAATGATACTGATGATTTAGGAGGTTCAGATGAATGGAAAGGAGCTAGAAAAAGGCGTAGGAAAGATGTAGTTTTGGGACTCAACAAAAAGGTCAAGTAAAAGCATGCAAGAGTACACTACAGAGTTCATAAAGATGACTATAATGTTTTTTATCTCCCCAAACAACCCAAATTTACTTCTTAATTATTTGTGTGGTCTACACCACCATTTGCGTGAGCAACTAATGTTGTTCAAGAAAAAATCAATGGATGAGGCTTGTGTACAAGCATGGTACTTAGATAACACAAGCCTGAAGAGAGTGCAATCAAGTGGATTAAAGCATGAGGATAAACAAGATACTTGAAATACGATAGCTACAACAACCTAGTGAAAAAATCCCAACAACTAGCAACCACTATAAGATTGATGACCATATAGAGGAGAAGTGTTGGAATTTGCATCGAGAGCTAACCCTAAAGAACAAAAAGAAAGACAATAAGAGGAAGAATCTCATGGCTAGTGATTCAATCAACCATGTTGCAGTAGCTCATATGTGGATGAGAAGATCATTTGTATGTCGGTGCAAAAGGAGGTAAATCTGAGAAGCCTTTAATAACATGAAGAGAAAGAAAAGACAAACTCTTACATATAAAGATACAAGTAAAGAAGACAAAATTTGATTCACAGGAGAATCTCATTGCAATAGAGCTATTCAAGAAGTTGGGGTTGGAATTTTGTGATCATCCAAACCCATATCCACTAGGTTAGGTAAGTAAGAATGCAAAGATGAATGTAACAAAATAGTGAAAAATTGGATTTAGCATCATTATTGATTTTATTGATGAAGTAGAAATAGATGTGGTTCCCCTTGTATGTGGATTGATGTTTGGGTTTTCTTGAATGTACATGCGATATATTCATGCAGATATCTAACTAGTATCAACTCGTCAAGGATAGAAAATCATTCATCATCAATGTGCATAAAGGAAAGTTTAAACTTTCGTTGGTAAGTGCGAACAAAATGAAGAAATTGATCAGTTCCACGAGGAAGTATGTTTTATTGTTTTTGAGAGAAAATCGGTATGTAGAAGAGCCAATAAGAGGCAAGGAGTCCCTAGAGGGGTGTACTGAGAAATAGAAACAACAACTAGAGGAGTTTTTATAGGCATAGGGTTATCACCTAGGAGAGTCGTGGAGAATGAGATCCAACTATTGTCGAACTCCTCATTTCCGATCATTGGGTTATACAGGTAGTCTATATAGAGGTGAGTGAGGTGAAGAAATAGTTGCGGAAGTTGCTGGAATAGGGTATCATTCAACCGAGTACATCACCATGTGGGTATCCCATCATCATTGTGCCAAAAAAAGATGAGACTTGGCAGATATGTATAGATTACAGGGCATTGAATAATATCACACTCAGGAACATGTACCATTTTCCCAAGATAGAGGATTTGTTGGATCAATTGTAGCAAGAAAAATAATTCACGAATATGGATTTAAAATCTAGATATCACCAGGTTCAAGTCAAAGAATAATATGCCTCCAAGACCACCTTCAAAACTAGGGAAGGTTTGTATGAATGGTTAGTCATGCCATTTGGCCTATGTAATGCACCAACAACACTTATGAGATTAATGAATGATGTATTGTTCCCTTTTATAGATTCATTTCTTATTATCTATTTGGATGATATACTAATATAAAGTGATACATGGGGAGAGAACATCTCAGATTTGATGTAGGTGCTAGAGAAATTAAAGAAGCACCATCTACTAGAAAATATCAAAAGTGTGATTTTGCACAACAACCTTTGGTGTATCTAGGGTATGTGATAGGTGGAGAAAAGCTGAATATAGATCCTACCAAGATGGAGGCCATCACAAAATCTTTGGTTCCTACTAATGTTTTTGAGGTCAGGAGTTACATAGGGGAAGCATAGTACCTGAGTAAATTCATAGCCTCATTTTCAGTAGTAACGACACTACTCCACACCATAACAACAAGTAGCAAGAGTTTCCAGTGGCAAAAGGGCCAACAGAGGGCTTTCTAGGAGTTAATGAAGAAAATAAATCAAGCACTAGTTCTTGCGTTACCAAACTTGCAGTGACCCTTTGAAGTGGAGACATATGTGAGTGGGTATGCTATGGGAGCGGCCTTGATGTAGGGAGGGCGGCCAATATGCTACCATTCTTAAGTATTTCATGGGAAGTTCTTAACTAACATACCTATGATGAAAAGCTCTATGCCATGGTGCAAGATGTGATGAAGTGGAAACACTATCTAAAGGAAAATAAGACAGTAATCCACATAGATCACCAGCCACTATAGTGGTTTCAAGCCTAGAGTAAGCTATAATAGACCAGGCATTAAAAGTGGGTGGGATTTCTACATAAGTTTCATTTGGTAGTCAAGTATAAGAAGGCCAACACAAACAAGTTGAATGACATGCTTTTAAGGCCACCCACATAAAAGATCACAACTTTGGGAACTCTTTTGCTCATGGAGTCATTCACCAATGATGCATAAAAAGAGGCATATTCATAGGATGAGGACTTCAAGGAGGCATTTCAACAGCTTCATAGTTTAACACATGTGCAAGATGGAAACAAAAACATTGACTACCATCTCTAGGATGGGTTACTATATAGGCTAGATAAGTTATGTGTTCCTAAAGGTGATGATTGCAGCTGATTAGAGAGGCTCACAACTAAATGGTTGCAAGGTGCTTTGGTGTAGGCAAGTCCATGGCCAACATGCATATGTATGTGTATTGGACCAAGATGCAAGAGAAAGTAGATAGGTTCATAAGAGGATGCATGATTTGTTGTACCAAGAACCCTAGCAATAGGAAACAAGGTATGTATCATCTCTTACTTGTACCCACTCATCCTCGGGAAAGCATTTCCATGGACTCTGTGGGAGATTTACCAACAACCAGGAAGGGACATGATTACATGTTTGTGGTAGTTGAACTAATGGTTTAAAAAATTATGTGTTCTTATGCACTGTAAAAAAACTATTAATGCCAGAGAAGTAGCAAACTTGTTCTTTGGACAGATGTCGGTGCACTTTGGGATACTAAGGAGAATCGTTTGAGATAGGCATACAATATTTCTCAATGCATTCTAGGCTACATTGTGAGAGAAGATGGATACAAAGTTGAAGATATCTACAACATTCCATCCACAAAAAGATGGGTATACAAAAGTATTCAACATGAATTCGACGCAGCTTCTGAGGGGATACAACCAGAAGCATCTTAAGACCTAGGATGAAAATATGGTATATATATACAAAATTCTTACAACAAAGTAGTCCACATTTCTATAGGAAAGTCCCCATTTGAAACTTGTTTTAAATATTTTCCCCTTCCACCTTTGGAAATTGCATATGGGAAATAAGGAAGAGTGAGGGAATATCTTAGAGGAGACACTTTGAGGAATGAAAAATTTATATAAGATTAGGCAGATCAATCTACAAGGTACACAAGACACTGTAGAAGTCCCAGGAGAAATATAAGGCCAAAAATGATCAACATAGAACAAATAAATCATTCATAGTAGGAGACAAAGTATGGCTATACTTAAATAAGGAATTAGAGAAATTTTGAGGTTTGAAATGGGCCTCCTAAGGATTATTATAAAATAATAGTGGAAATAATAAAATAAGATTAGACTACATCATCAAATATTAGAGGGAAAAAAGAAAAAAATACTTTTTCAACTCGCATTTTCAACTTATCTCCTTACGATTTTACTCAAATTTCAAGAGGGAGCACTCATCGTATGCATAATTTAATTACTCATACAAGGAGTACCCAGGTTTCATACTTTTAATGGAACTTGATACATAAGAAAAATGAGAAATACATGAAAAGCATAATTACAATCATGCTTTTCTTGTATTTTGCATTTTTCATGCAGTAGGGCCCATCGAAAATATGGCACATGCATACTCCTTAGCTGATAAATTAAATTATGCATCCAACGAGTGGTCCCCATCAAAATTTGAGTAAAACTATAGGGAGATAAGTCGAAAATATGAGTTGAAAAAGTAATTTTTTTTAAATATTTTTACTTTTTTACTCCAAAAATGGTGAATCATTCCCCATGGTTGACATCATCATCTTGAATCCTATTAATTCTTGTAAATTTTCTTTTGGTTGTACATTTTTGTTTTGAGGCTCATTTTAGACCTCAAAATCTCTCGAATTAGAGGCTATAGGGGCTTGGTAATAAAATCACGGCTCTAAGATATGGACCCTTCGAAATACTAAAAAATGTGGGTGATAATGGCTATTGAATCAGTTTACCACCATATATGCACATTTATTCAGTTTTGAATGTAGAGAATTTGAAACCCTATGAGCCTTCCATGCTAGATTAGGAAGAGGAAGAAGCCCTACATTCTATGGAGGATTTAGCATTAGATGCTTAGGTGGACTTGATAGAAGATATAATTATATAGAATAGGTACAAAGATACAAGACAAGGTGAACCTGAACTTTAGATAATTATGTTGAAAGGAAAACTTATAGGACAAGCTAAATGGTACAACAAAGAGAAGGAGGAGGAAATTTTTTCTCTACTCATTCAATAGAAGATTTTAGGGACCTAAGGCCTCCCAAAATGGATAGGCATGATCTAGATTATATAATTATATTGTTTTCCATCAATCTCTATTCTTTCAAAGTGGAAAAAGTGGAGGAATCAACTCACTTGACCATTTTTATCGACGGGACCCAGTTTGGCAAAATAAGGACGAAAACCTTATGGGAGTGTTTCTAGGCATCAAACGAAATTTTTAAGGTGTAAAAATTAGTTTCCTTAGTGCCGCACCTTTTTCTCCTATTCTACACACATAAAAATTTCCAACGGTTCAAGGGTCATATCAATCAAAGTGTGTATGCAAAAGTTATGCCACTTGGAAGTTGACTTTCATGTTTTCACGACCATAATTCGAGAGGGTGCCATGTTGCCCCCCCATTATTCATGAAAAAGGGACTATCCACATGATTATGATGTAGAAGAGTCTATAAGAGTCTATATTGTAACTCGAGTTAAGGGTTTAGGTATTCAAAACTAACCAGTAGTAGCCTACAGGTTTTGTTATAACCAGACCACTAGGACGAAAAGGGATTTCATTCTTTCGAGTGCATTTGTTCCATAGCTAAGTACAAATAGCCAAGAGGGAGAGGAAGTAGAGAACAGATGGAGGATTTGGGCACTATAAAAACGCATGAACCACAAACCACACTTCTTTGTACTCACAGCCATATTTTCATTCACAAAAAGTGTAAAAATTTTGAATAATTTAACACATATTCAATGGAGATTATCTTGATCATGTACTATTGCGGAAAACATACACAATACATAAGCTCCTCTACGTTGATCATCAATATAGCAGCATCAATAACAATAAAACATTAAGAGCATTCA
>APFE030874460.1:0-16048 GCA_000404065.3 Pinus taeda
ATTAGAGAAACAAAAATAAGTTGAACAAGCAAATGAGCTTACCCTAAATGATAAAATGGCCATAATTATCAATGAAAATTGGGAGCATTAGCTTGAGAGGGTGAACAAGCATCTTGAAAATCTCCTAGACAAGGCTAAAAGGGAAAATGACATGCATAGGAGGATGGAAAAGTATTATTTTCAAAGAAGCCAAATAGCAAGGTCCAAGCTCAAGAAAATGAAGTCAAATATTGAAAACCTAAAGGTGCAAGAAGAGAAAGGAAAGTTGGATATCCTTGATGAGGCCTCTTTCCATGCCTAGCACACTTCATCAATAGATTATGCACCAAATTTTACAATATTTTGGGCACTTTTGACATTTTCGGGTTTCTTGTGCAACATTGGATAGTTTTGGCACAAGTGAATTGTCCTATCTTCTAGAGGTCTCCAAATGGAAAACCAATACTACCATTAGATTCAAAGGGCCAAGAACATACAATTTTGACTATTGTTATACCAAATTTCGACCATTGGATAGGGAGAAATGGCTTTAGACCATTGGATAGGGAGAAATGGCCAAAAACACCTCAAAATTCACCTTTCTGCCCTCTTTTTCAGCTAGGCGATACACATAGAAGCAGTCTTGGGAGATTGACCTTTTTGACGGTCCAATATTATTTTTTTTGGGAACCAAGGGAATTTGAGGAAAGTAGACAGGACAAGATTTCCAATGAGCTATCCTGAGATCAATTTGGACATCATCAACCCCTTCAACAATCAGCTTGAAGTTGGCACTGCACAAAGGCTTAAGGCACTGCACATAGAGCACTTGCGCTATGCATAGGGCAAAATTCCCTTATTTGTTTTCACTTTTTTGCCCTAGTTTTGATTTTCATCCTTTGGAATCAATTTTTATTGATTTAACTGATATGGTAAATGTAATTATGGTCTTTTACTATTACCTAGTCATAAATACATTAGGTTAATAGTCTTCAACAAGTTAGATGAATTAGTTTCAATGTAATTAGGGATGAGTCACTTTGACCACTGTACACTCTAGCTATCAGTCCAAATTTTGGTGGAACTGCTCCTCCTCTCATGGATTCGACCCCTGAGGTTGAGAGGTGTTTGTTTTTATGTCTATATCTTCTCTTTAATTACTCTTTTCAGAGGTTGGACTTAGTTGGATGTTGTACTTGTGATTAGAGACATTCTTGTATTCAAACTTTGGCATGGAATATATTGGATGAGTTGTAGCTATTTTGGTGGGATTCATGTGGCATGGTATTTTAACATTGTTTCTTCTTCAATTATATGTGTGTGAATTTTTTGTATTTTCCACAATACATTTCACTTCTAAATATGTTTGATTTTAAAGTATGATACGCAGAATTCATCTCCTATGTTCTGTTTTGGGAAAATCATCATAATTTGTTTCATTTCTTTAGTTTAAAAAGAATTCATGATTTCCATGCTATTTTTAGCACCTCATTAATCTAAACCATTTCATCAAGATACTACGAAGTGTTAAAGTACTTTCCTACCTTGCCACATCATATGTCTACAATTCTGACTTTCTTTTTCCGTGACCTAGTTCACTCTCTGACCTAATTCACTCATCTAATGATTACCCCAACCAAATAAAATAAAAACAACCTCTGCACATCATATCTTGCCTAAAACCCTAATCCATCCAACCCTCTTGGTTGTGGTCCTTCGGAGAGAGCCCCCTCCAGCTTGGTAGGGCTAGGCACCAAGTCAAAAGATTGGTCTGTGGTTACCTCAACTGGACTCTTCCTCAGCCTTGGTGATCCCGAGGAGTGATAACATACTGGTGCCATTTCCGGGGAACTAAAGATTCATTTTCCCTTGGTGTATGACAATTTTACATGGTAATTTGGTCCTTTGGATGACGGGACTAAGTTTCAAAAAGGTTGATTTCATAATTGCAGTGTTAATATCGTAGAGCTAGATTTGAGGAGACAAATAAGATCAAATTCTACATCCTGATCCAGTTGTTTGAGTAGAAGATATGTAGAGCTTCAAAAAAGGTGAAGAAGTTTACAAATCACAATATCAATAAAAACCTTATTCCATTGGTAAGATATTGTTCATTACCTGTTAAAATTTTCTATTGAAAGAAATTCCTTGGTGGCGAATTTTGAAGCTTTCTTTGTTCCGCTCAAGTCTGAAATCTTTCAACTTACATAGTATTTGACCCTATTAAGATTCTGGATCCGAAAATATATACCATGTCAAACCCTGACCTGAACCCTCCTTCTCCTATTGATGGTCCTAAAATATTTTTAAGAAAACCTAAAGTCCCTTTCCCCGAGACACATCACAAAGTTGGAAAGGACCACTTCCTTGCCAAATCAGATACTGAGTATTAAGGATATTCCTTTTGCTATTAAATTTGAGCTATCCTTATTTTGTTCAAAGTTTGAGTCTTGTCTTATAGGGGTAGTGTTTGAACCCATAAATTTTGATTCATACTTACCCGCCTCAAAATCTTTGTTTAATCAACCTTCTGCTACATCTCAGTCTTCAAAACTTGAGCATGAGGTTTGGTATAATTTTGAGAAACTTCAAAGCCTAGCTAATCAATTACAAATTACTGTGCAAAAAGCCTATATCTAGTATCAACTTGAAAGATTATCTTCTTCCATACCCTCTACTACACCTCCGAAAACAACCATATCCGCACCTCCCCTAGTAGTCATGGTGAGATTTTCTCCCTTACAACTACCTGGTAAATTGGCAACTTTACCTCAAACCTATGGCCAGAGACATCCTCCTTTTGAAGGCGGTCTAGGAATCACAACACAACAACATATTGACAAGATAGTTGATTTCATTTATTTAGAGGAGGCTAATGAAGATGATGCCGAAATGAGACTAATGGCTCAAAGTTTTTCTGGAGGTGTGAAAAAATGGTTCTGTCGTTTGGCAACTTGCTCCATTGATACTCCTCAGAGGCTAAATGAGTTTTTCATAGCCACGTGGTGGGAAAAGAATAATCCATTGTAGATCTTGGTGGAATACAATACATTGAAAAGGAATCCTAACAAGACGATTTAGGAGTTTAGTATAACGTTCAATCAGATCTACAATTCCATTCCACATAACATGAAACCTCCACCTAATTTGGAACTTCAACATTATCCAGATGCCTTTGATCCAGAGATGGCTTATCAACTAAGGGAAAGAGATCCAACTACTCTGGAAGAAATGTAGAATAATGCATTGAGTGTGGAAGCAAACTTGATGATTAAAAAGTCATTAGCTGAAACATGAAAAACCAAAGAAGAAATTAACAATCAAAGAAGAACCATCTTCTTCAACCAATATCAAACTGCATGATCTAATCAAAACCATGGAGAGGATGGCTAACCAAATGATAAATTCAGATAGACATTAAGAGCCACAAGTCAAGAATCTGAATTTCATAAACCAACAACAACCTCAATATAGGATAAACAAAGAGAGAAGAAATCTCCTGAGCCATCAACATCTCAGCAGCAAATTCAAACACCATTGCAGTAGAATTACACTCAAGGAGAATCAGAGGATGAAATTGACCTAATTGTCAAAGAAAACCACTTCATTAGGGAATATTACCATCCCATTTTCTTGACTGAAAATGAGAAATGTTTCGAGAAGACGGAGGAAACCAAATATGAAGACTACATACTCGTGAAGGACTATGCATTGGAAAGCCAATCAGATGATTATCAAAGAGTATATTTGAATGCACTCATCTCTCAATAGAAGCAATATTCCTTGAGAAATAGAGATGTCCTGATCACTCCCATTCAGAAAAGGACATTGCAGAAGAAGGATACCCAACTGAAGAGAATTCCTTAAGGTAATCAAAGTAAAGGAAAAGAGCTAGTAGAAGCTAACCAAAACAAAGTAAATCAGGCATCTACAAGAAATCCAAACAAGGACCATGACTGTCAGAATAAAGATTAGACATAAAAATATTTTCCCGAGAAAAGAGATATCATCCAAAAAGAGGTAGATAAATCTATCTCATTCAATTTAAAAACTGAAATTTCAAAGTTGAAAGTGTCAATCCCTCTTACTGAACTTGTCAAAAATAACCATTACAAGTCTGATATAGTTAAAATGATGAATGTTGGCCCTATGTCTGACATGGCTAATGTTGAAAATTAGGAGACTGAATTGATTTTTGATCCAACCATAGATGGTTAGTCAGAAGATAGTGAGGTTCTGTTGAAGCCCTGAAAATTACGTCTACAACAAGGGGGATACCCACCCAGTCCAGACCTTGAAAGCAACTCCTTTTCCATTTGGGATGGTGGTTCTGACTAGGGATAATGGGACCAATTTCCCAATTTGTGTGTGTGGATTAATATTTATGTTTTCTAAAGATTTCTAAGTAAAATGCTTTTAATCTAAGTCTAATTTAAAAATGCATCTGTATTCTAATGAACATAAATATTTAAGTCTAAAACTAACCTGGGATTCAACCTTTTACTTATGTGATCTAAAATATTTTTTAATAGAATTTGGTAATAAAGATCATTCAATTGCTATAAGAAAAGAATTCAATAAAAATGAATTGTTTCGTATAAGAAGTTAGACAAAACAATCATGAGAAGCATATCACATAGTAAGTCATTCATATATTGAGCATAAACAGAATAGTCATCACCATACAAAAGTGCCAAATGATAACTCAAGAATTCAAGCTTTCATATATAAATAACTGAGCATAAAATATTCCTTAGACACATAAGCAGAAATCATTAAGAGATAAAAGTACCGTTGATAACAAGTCCTACACATGAGCTTTAGAAATATAAATTTATATCTTCCTAATTCAACATCTACTAAGAGTAGAAAAGTGCATTTCAGTAGTAGACATTAAACACAGATATCAATAAATATTGTTCCATTCATTCATCAAAACCTCCTCTTAAGGTGCAGAAGTGCATGTTTTGAGGAAATGTTTTTGACAAATTTCAGGACCCTTCTCTAAATGCATGAGAGGGGTTCAAATACTACTTCCTAAATACTAAAAATAGTTTATTACAAAAATATAGGAGGATGTTTAAATGACCGTCCTCATCTAAGGAAAAAATAAATCAAAACTAAAACTAAAATCGAATCTAGAAATTAACTATCTATGTATCTATTCCTTATGGTCACAAGCATTCAGCATTGGCTTGAGGAGTTTTGGTTGGTCGACATCCAATTTTAGTTGCCCTGCGAAAACAAAATCGGCATGTGTTGATGGTATCTTTTCAACAGAGTTTGTAAGGCATTTGTGAGTCATGCATTGACTATGCAGTTTAAAAAAGTACTGCTAGTAAGTTTCCCAATTTAACTTGGTTAATTTCTTGATGGACTCTGCCCTTTCCTCATCTTTCTATATCCAACTTATCTGCAGTTGTTGTTCCTTTTGGAGAAATCCTGGTGCGGTCTCTTAAATGAGATTTGCTCTATGTAGGTTTTCATTGACACAATCAATGACATTGTTTACCGTTGTATCTACTTCTCTTGGTGCCATGCATCGGGAGCTGAATGGAATCACTAGATTTTGGCTAAATCTTCTTACTGCCTAAGCGTGCACCTGATAAATACTGTTGGTTTTGGGGCGTGGGTCCCACCTTTAGCCTTTAGCACTTTTCCTCGTGGTTTTCTGGCTTACGTGTGACCGAACACTCAAGGCTTTCCTTTTCGAGTGGTTTTGCCTAGCGATGTGCGATTACACTAATTGCCTATCAGAAACTGCTTCCTTTTTCTAATCTAGGCTTCCCAGGTGATATTTTTGCCTCTTCTGTGGTCTTGATGGGCCTTAGTTAGCATGATTTGCCCCTTTTTTTTAATGGTTCCTTCCTTACAGACCCGTTCTTGGTACACTGCCAAATCTTCGTTTTCCTTGGAAACTTTTCTACAAAATGCTTGTTGTAGGTAGCCCGTGGTTCTGGTAGATGATACATAAGCCTTAAATATTGTGCAGTGAATGACTCAATGAGGTCTTGGCCTCAAGCCTTGAATTGTCTATCTGTTATATCGGCACTATCCAGTACCCACTTGACCATGTTTGTGTATGGAAGAATCTTCAGCCTTGCCACTATTTGGTGCAAGAATGAACATGCAAGTTTAGTGATTGATGCTTCAGACGACCAACACAAGTCTGTCGTAGCTTTAACCTCCACAACTCTTGGATTTTCTTCTTCGAGAAGACTATACATGCCTTCTCAAGTAGTTATGTTGGATTCTTTGTTACAGGTGGTGTTTGTGTATAAGGGTGTCATCTCTTTGTCCTCTAGAATCAGAGCCTTTCCCTTCTTTCCCATTACGTTCTGCACACTGCTACATATATTACTCTACTTGCCACTCCTGCAAATTTATAAGTAAGGAAAGAGATAAAGTGATGGGAAAGCTCTTTAAGTCTGAAATCATATTAAATATACCACCTTACATGAAATAACCTTTCGATCAAATTTAAATCTTATCTCATAAATGACCGTCAACTAACCATTAAATTGCCATTAATTTCCATAACTTGGTATCAAATTACGATAAAAAAATTTATTGAATGATGAGCCCTATAGATCTGCGATAAAGCGATTTTGTGATTTGCTTCGCAATATCACAAATTGCAATATCATTAATATGTTTTATCAACAATCATTCATCACCTTGTGCATCTGCGAGATGCGATTTGCGAGATGTCTTATCGCATATCACCAGATCGGGATATTTTACCTTAGGTGATATTTGCGGTGTATGAAAGTTGCGATGCGCGATGGGTTTTTAAGGTGCACGATCTTGCATCATGCTTTCTTAATTTCGGAAGTTTGGTTATATGATGTCCTCCTTTATCCTTTGTGATGGGATGTTTTATTGTTAAGAGAATGGTTTTATTCGAAACTTATCATAAAACTTACATTTTTTGGGTTTAGCAGGTGTTTTCCTAAGTTTATGATAGCATGTTTTATTCAAATGGAAACAGAAGTGCTAGTTTTTATTTTTTAGAACGGTCCCCATTTATTTAGCTTTATTACTAAAACTAAATAAAAAGAGGGGTTTTTGCTGGCCACAACAATTGGCGATTCAATAGGAAGAACTAGTTATCTTTGATTATCTTTTGAATTTTCTAAACTTCCAAAACAGAAATGTTTTCTGGAAAATCAAACTTTATTCTAGAAATATAGAGTGTATTATGCTTTCAGTTGTCAATGGTAGTTTGTTTCTCCTGTGTTAACTTTGATTATTTACTTCCTAAAGCTAGTCATTGTAGTTACATCAACCACTACTTAGTTTATAAATATAAAAACAAAGAATTCTCTGTAGATCAGTTTTAAGTATGCTCATTTTTCGTAGGTAGAGCCTCTACTGCCAGTAGGCATTCACAGCATTGACAGGGTTACCTGTTACCCAGCAATGATCCTATATCCTACTTAGAGAAATATACAATTTCCAAAGATAAATCCATATCCACACTTGTCGTTTTTTGTTTTCTTAAAGAACAATGTCTTGGTTTGATAGCCAAATTATGACAGTGCCATTCACTTGATTTATAACTTTGTTGAAGAAGCTAGCTCATGATGAGACCCCTTGTCTTTTGATTGCAACAATCTTGAGCCGTTGCCTTGTTGTGGTATGCAGTTTTGGCAATGTCAGAAAGTCATAATATCTATTATCATGATAAGGTGGCTCATGATGAGACCTCCTATTCTTTAAGTTTAGAGTGTATCATTGGATTATTCCTTGAAATTTGTAATTCCCTAGGTGGGGAGGAAGTCATTGGTTCCTTAAGAATAGCTTTGGATGACAATTATAGAGTTTTTTGGAAATAGCTTTTCTACAGAGAAGTTTGTTTTGTTATTAATGCTTTTCATTGACTGATATAAAACAAATTCTCGCTAAATGTTGCTTTTCATCAAAATTTGTAAGGCTAAAACTAGTAGAATTTTTAGGGTTATAGAATTTGACCGTATTTTTCAATAATAATGATCAATTTTCCAAATCAGTTCTATTTATACATGCGAAAAAACAAAGTCTAAAAGAAACACTAATCTTTTTGGTGGATTTCCAAAATTAACCATTTACAACCTGTTTTATTTTCAAAATAAAACTATAAACAATAATTTACAAAAATAGGAGACTTCATCTTCTATGGAAAGTATTTTTTAAGGATCTGCCCATTAACAGGTAAAGATTCTTTTTTCCTTGCTAAATCTTGCAACATAAAAATGGATGGACCTATGATTTCAACAATTTGGAATGGGCCACACCACATTTGTTGGAATTTAGAATGTTTGCCTTTTTCCTCATGAGCCTTATCCCATTTCAAAACTAAATCTCCAATTTCAAAATCCTTCCTTGATACCATGCTTGAATCGAAGGAAGCCTTTACTAATGCTTGATGATGAGCGTGTGTGATTTTAGCCTATTCTCGTTACTCTTCTAGCTTAAGGATTTGCAATTTTCTTAGTTGTAAAGATGAAGTTGGTGTTTCGTTG
Source organism: Pinus taeda (assembly GCA_000404065.3). Lineage (NCBI taxonomy): Eukaryota > Viridiplantae > Streptophyta > Pinopsida > Pinales > Pinaceae > Pinus > Pinus taeda. Next base: position 8,484 of record APFE030874460.1, read on the forward strand.
ATAAATTGAACTAAGACCAAAGAAGGAATTGCTAGATGAGTTGGGAGAACTACTTCTTTCCCATAAACCAAATTAAAGGGAGAAGTGCCAATGAAAGCCTTTTAGGTAATTCGGTCTGCCAGTAAAGCATACATCAAAGATTTTTGCCAATTTTTATGATTCTGATCAATGGTTCACTTAATGATTTTGATTAAGTTTTTTTTTTGCTAATTCGACCAACCTGTTCCCTTGTGGGTAATAATTGGCAGAATATTTAAGCTTAAAACCTCTTTTGAGTGCAAATTCAGTCATAACATTGCCAGAAAAATATGATGCATTATTAAACATTAAAGCGGATGGTAAACCAAACCTGGTCATTATGAACTGATTTATGAAATCAATGATATGTTCAGCATTGGCTGTCTTGAGCGGAACTATTTCTACCCATTTAGTAAAATAATCTATAGCGGTAAGGATATACCTATGTTGTTTAGAGAGTGAGGAATGATCTCACCTATTATATCCAATCTCCATTGATCAAAATGTTGATCGATATTAACTGGTTGCAAAGGCAATGATGGTTTCTTTTGTCTTCTAGTCGTAGTTTGATAGATTTGACATTTCCTTACATAGCTATGCGCATCTTTAAATAGTGTAGGCCAATAGTATCCTGCGCTCAAGATTTTATGTATTGTAGCATCTCCCACATAATGTCCACCGACTAGTCCATCATGGAGTTCCTACAACACCTTCTCAACTTCAGATTTCTTAAGACATCGAAGGAGAATAGAATCATAATTTATCCTAAAAAGTACATCATTTATTACTTGATACTACTTAGTCTTCAATCTTAAAGCTATTTTCTTTGTATAATCTAGATTTGAAGGAGCGTATCTATTCTTTAGATAAAATATGATAGCAGCATATCTTGATTCAATATCGTTTAGCCTTACCTCATACATTTGTGCCTCTTGATTTGAAGATGATATTTCAGAAACAAGTGAAGCTCCAGCCAACACCTTGCAAAAGCCTTGACTTCCTAAAATATTTGTTGGCCTGATCTCAACATCATATTCTTGTAAGACAATGACCCAATTTGCTCTCTTTTCACCCACATCTTTCTGTACTAAAAGATTTCTTACCGCTTGGAATATTACTATGATCTTTGTATGGGTTTTAAGAAGAAAGGGTCTAAAATATTTGATCGCTTTTAAAATAGCATAAGCTTGTCTCTCAACGTCAAAATAATTTAACTTAGCCCCTTGTAGATTTGAACTAAAGAAGGTAATTGGGGATTCTACCTTATCTTCATTGGCTTGAGTGATTATCACAACATATGATTTATCAGAGGCAAACGTGTACAAAATAAAAGGATCAGAAAAATTTGGAGTCGCTAAGGATGGGGCATTAATAATCGCTTGCTTAGTCAGATTGAATGCTTCATATTCTTCTTGGCCCTGTTCAAAAAGTGAATTCTTTTTTATCATTGCTTGTAATGGTGACACAATTTTTGAGAAGTCTGGAACAAATATTTTGACGAAATTAATGTAGCCAAGGAAGGATTGCATGGCTTTCTTATTATGTGGCAAGGATATTTCAAAGATTTCCTTAATTTGATTGGGATCAATATGGATTCCAGATTTTGACATCATAAATCCAATAAGTTTTCCTTTAATTAATGCAAAAAAATTAATTTTTTGGGTTAAGTGGAATCCCATACATTTGGCAATGTTGGAAGATTTTCTTTAAGTCTCTAAGGTGATTACCACATTTTTTAGAATATACTATTATGTCATCCAAGTAAATCACCACTAATTTGTTTACTAATCCCTTGAATTTGATATCCATGGCCCTTTGAAATGTAATGCCAACGTTAATCAAACCAAACGACATTTTTTGATATGCATAAGTACCCCATTTGGTTCTGAATGTGGGTTTTAGCTGATCATCAGGATACACGAGGACCTGGTTGTAGCCGGAGAAACCATCTAAAAAGGACATTAATTCTGATCCTGCAGCTGTTTGCAATATTTGTTCCATAGGAGGTAGGGTAAAATTATCCTTTTGACAGGCTTTGTTAAGATTTCAAAAGTCCATACAAATCCTAATATCTCCATTTTTCTTTCTAACTGGGACCATATTGGAAACCCACCTAGAATGTTAAATGGGAAAAGTAGTTTTGGCTTTAATTTATTAAGTTCAAACTTAATATGACTTTCGAGATTAGGATGTATTTTTCTCAACTTTTGTTGGACACGTTTTTCATCAGCTATCATTGGGATAGTATGTTGAATAATCAAAGTCTCACAAGTCTTAAGGTCATCGTAGTTCCAAGCAAAAGCATTTTTGTATTATTTCAGAAGTCGAACGTAGGCTAATTTTTCTGCTGTGGCTAGGCCAAGATCTAGGTTGATATTCTGTGGCTTGGTATCCATTCCTAGATTTACTAATTCATAGTTTAGAGTTGAACTCTGAAGTTTCGAATAGGTAGAATTTTTAAAACAATCTTTTAAATCATATAGGTCTTCCAACTTGACTATAGATTTTGGTACAACATTATTAGTGATTTCTTGTTGTAACTGCTGGTCATGTTGGTCCTCATCAATTATCTGATTAGTGTAAGATCCTTTTCATGTCAGGAAACTTACAATATTAGGATCATAGTTGAAAATTCTCCAGTTTGTAACATTATCAGGGATGGAGGGCCTAAAGATCAATTCGATTGAGAATTTGTCTGGGCTAAGGTCTTCTGATGGAATGAGTTTGGAATCTACATTAGCCAGAAGGTCAACACTAGCATTTTGGAGTCTGGGAATAGGTGAAATATTAAATGCTATAAAATGTTCAGTCAGATCTTGCACTAAATATTGATAATGTTTTAAATGACCTGATACACAATGTATAATATTTCGTACTTGTTTAATAACAATCTCAGAGTCTCCGAAGACATGTAGATACTTTATATCTAATGCGATTTCCCTGTAGAGTCCTTGAACTAGAGCTTCGTATTATGTTGTGTTGTTTGTGCAATCAAACTCGAGTCTCCATGTTAGCATAGTTTTGTTTTCCTCTAGACTAACTAATGCACATTCTTCTCCTGCTCCATCATTAGACTTAGAACCATCAAAAAATAATTTTCAAAATAGAGATTTATTTACAAGACTATCTATAAAATTAACACATTTAGAACTATTTGTTTGAGAAACATTTTCCACTTGAGACAAAACAAAATCTTCTAGGTAAGGCAAAGTATGAGCATTAAAATTTCCTAAGAAAGAATCAACAAGATAGTCGCCAATTATATTGTTGTTGTATGCTACAGGTTCATTTTCTCCTTCCAATTCTATTACTATGTATCTTTGGTGTCTTTCTCACTCAACCTTGATCTCATTTGGTTTACCATTGTAAGGGAGCCACAAATGCGACCAATTGTTCGCAAAGTATCCATGAAGCTTTTCAGACCAATCCCTACTAAGAATTAAACCATAAAATTCGGGAATGTCTGCAACTAGAATATCAATAACTTGACATACCTTTGGATTAGATGAAAACCTTATGGTAACCTGATTTAGTTCACGATTACTTCAACATGCGATCGGTCGAGCTGAACTATGCATACCACATATTTTTGAGGTTGGATGTTTAACTTTGCACATATTGTTTTAGGTAAGATATTAGATGAAGCTCCTAAATCTACCAAACAATTATGTAATATTTTATTGAAAATTTCGCAAGTAAGAAGGAATGGGGGAGTATGGGATTTTGACCTACCTCCGATTAAAGCAATATCATTTGGATCAACCTTGTTTGCGATATTAGTTGGAGGTGTTCCCATCTCATGAGAAGCTTGGAAGATTACAGTGGCAGGAAGAAGTGCAATGCGTACTGCATGTAACTCTTTCAAAAGTATATTTTGTTGATGTTTCAATTTTCTCAATTCATGAAAAGTAATGTTACCCCTAGTCTTCTTCATATCTTCAACGATATTATATTCCATATCATTAGAAACAATTAGTGTTTTTGATGGAGATGAGGGATCGGATTGGACTGGGCTTGTTTGAGTCACTTTTGGTGATGATTTCTTACCTGCGACTTTATCTTTAGATGTCGAGCTTGTGCTCTTTTGTTTACCACTAGGTTGTGGAGGATCAAGTTGATTTCTACTTCTTGTACTAACTAGTAATACCTGTTGATCCTCTTAGTCTGGAAGAATGAAGTCCCACATTCCCTGTACTTCTACAACTTCATCTTCATCAATACGTTCTTTGTTAGAAACTTCCTCTTCTTCTTCCTCTGATTCTGCGTTTGCTATAGCATTCAGAGGCTTTGAATCAGTTGAGGGATTTTTCTATAAGTCTTGTAGGGATCTTTCGAAGAAGTCTCTGCTACTTGTTTCTTAATGTCAACCATTTTATTGGACATGGTTTTTAATACTTTCTGTAATCCTTCTAAATCAAATGGTTCTTTTGATTGATTTCTCTTAGGATCATCTTTAAAAGTAACCTTATTAGTTTTTCTTTCAACAATAGTATTTTTCTTTTCTAAATCTAAGATACGTTTCTCTACCACTATCACTTCCTTCATGTTTTTCAGCTAAGGCTATCTTGGTAGCCCTATTAACGAAGATCGCTATGTTTGATGGTAAAGCAGATATGTACCATTCACTTCCAACTTCTTCACTAGGCTTGGAAGTGGGTAGAATTTTATTCAAAAGCTTGTTGAAACGTGAGTTAAAATCTTTGATAGGTTCTCTTGATTCAGATTTTACATTTGATAGATCATTGATTAGTGTCATTGTAGATGTATCATCGCCTATATTAGTCAAGAATTTCTCTTGGAAAATGTCCCAACTAGTGATGGATCCTGATGGTAATGAAAAATACCAGGATCTGGCTACTCCTTGTAAAGTATAAGGGAAAAGCCGAAGAACAACATCTTCATTAGTAACACCATTTAAATTTATCGATAACATAAAGTTGTTTATGTGTTCTTCTGCTATCATTGTTGCTTAAGAATTAAACTTAGGCAACCATTTTTTAGGATGGGACGGTAATTGACTTAAGGGGTTAGGCATTAAGACTACCCCCGGGTTATTCCATGATATTTGAGCCATCATTGAAATATTAACAGAGGAAAGCGTAGACGAAGTTGCTTGTAAAAAGGTTGAGGATGTTAAAGTTCCAATAGTCTGATGGACAACAATTTGAAGTGGAGGGGTGGATGGTTTACTTTGCAATGGAGAAGTTGGAATGGATGTTGATGATGAAAGAGTCTCACTGTTAGACCCTTGAGGTGATTTCCTTGCTCTTTTCCTTTTAGGTAGAGGTAATTCGGTTGGTTCGACACCAAACTTTTCACTCTGCAATCTTGTTAGAGGATGAGAAGGATTGTATTGCGAAGTCACACTACCTTGAGATATTTCAGAATTTTTTGGTGATATGGAAAATCCTTGAAGTTTATGAATCAAAGATTCAACATCCGAAGGTTCAATAGTAGATTCCTCTGAAATGTTTGGGTTTGTGGCTGTGGTTACTATTTTCTTAACTTCTCTCTTAAGATTTAAAGATTTGGAATGTGATAGAGAAGCCGGGGGAGACATTGAGGGTGATTTACTCTCAGAATGGTATTTACATTTGGATTTACTAGCCATTCATAGTTTGGGCCCTCCTTCTAGCACCAAATATGTTGAAGCCCTAAAAATCGAGTCTACAATATGGGGGATACCCACCCAATCCGGACCTTGAAAGCAACTCCTTTTCCGTTTGGGATGGTGGGTCTGACTGGGGATAATGGGACTAGTTTCCCAATTTGTGTGTGTGTATTAATATTTCTATTTTCTAAAGATTTCTAAGTAAAATGCTTTTAATCTAATTCTAATTTAAAAATGAAATTATATTCTAATGAAAAAAAATATTTTAGTCTAAAACCAACCCAGGATTCAACTTTTTACTTATACGATCTAAAATAATTTCGAACAACAATTGGTAATAAAGATCATTCAGTCGCTATAAGAAAATAATTCAATAAAAATGAATTGTTTCATATAAAAAGTTAGCCGAAACAATTGTGAGAAGCATATCGCATAGTAAGTCATTCATATATTGAGAATAAATAGAATAGTAATCACCATACAAAAGTGCCAAATGATAACTCAAGCATTCAAGCTTTCATATATAAATAACTGAGCATAAAATATTACTTAGATACATAAGAAGAAATCGTTATGAGATAAAAGTACCATTGATAACAAGTCTTACTCATGAGCTTCAATAATATAAATTTATCTCTTCCTAATTCAACATCTACTAAGAGTACAAAAGTGCATTTCAGTAGCAGACATTAAACATAGATATCAATAAATCTTGTTCCATTCATTCATCAAAACCTCCTCTGAGGGTGTGGAAGTGCATGTTCTGAGGAAATGTTTTTGACAAATTTCAGGACCCTTCTCTAAATGCATGAGAAGGGTTGAAATACTACTTCCTAAATACTAAAAATAGTTTATTACAAAAATATAGGAGGAGGTTTAAATGACCATCCTCATCCAAGGCAAAAATAAATCAAAACTAAAACAAAAATTGAATCTAGAAATTAAATATCTATGTATCTCTTCCTTGTGGTCGCAAACATTCAGCATCAGCTTGAGGAGTGTTGGTTGGCCAACCTTTGATTTTATTTTCCCTGCAAAAACAAAATCGGCAAGTGCTAACGCTATATTTTTGGTAGAGTTTGTAAGGCATTTGAGAGTCATGCATTGACTGTGTGGTTTAACCAAGTACTACCAGTAAGTTTCTCAATTTAACTTGGTTAATTTCTTAATGGAATCTACCATTTCCTCAGGTTTCTGTCTCCAGCTTATCTGTAGTTGTTTTTCCATTGGGAGAAATCCTGGTGTGGTCTCTAAAATGAGATTTGCTATATGCAGGTTTTCATTGGCACAATCAATGACATTGTTTGCTGTTGTAGCTGCTTCTTCTGTTGCCATGTGTTGGTGCTGAATGGAATTGTTAGATTTTGTCCAAATCTACTTACTGCCTAAAGGTGCACCTGATAAATACCACTGGTTTTGGGGTGTGGGTCCCACCTTTAGCCTTTAGCACTTTTCCTCATGGTTTTCTAGCTTACATGCGACCAAATGCTCAGGGGCTTTCCTTTTCGAGGGGTTTTGCCAAACGATGTGCGATTAGCGCTTAGCATCAGAAACTGCTTCCTTTTTCAATCCAAGCTTCCCAAGTGGTATTTTTTCCTCTTGCGTGGTCTTGGTGAGCCTTAGTTAGCGCAATTTTCCCTTTTTTTAATGGTTCTTTCCTTATAGACCAGTTCTTGGTACACTCCACCAAATCATCATTTTCCTTGGCAAACTTTTCTATGAACTGCCTGTTGTAGGTTGCCTATGGTTCTGGTAGATGATACATAAGCCTTAAATATTACATAGTGAATGAGCCAATGAGGTCTTGGCCTCGAGTCTTGAATTTTCTATCTGTTATATCGGCACTGTCCAGTACCCATTTGACCATGTATATGTATGGAAGAATCTTTGGCCTTGCCACTATTCAGTGCAAGAACAAACATGCAAGTTCAGTGAT
>APFE030874475.1:0-10959 GCA_000404065.3 Pinus taeda
ACATAATATAAAATATTATTAACAAATCAAAAATCAAATAATAAAAATGATGAAATACAAAAATGGAATTTGATGTTAATATTATAATTTTATGGAAACTGATTTAAATAAAGATAAGGTTGATAAAGTGTTTATATGTGATTTTTTTTTTAGTTTTTTTAAGGATTTTTTGTCAGAATCAAGCTAAAAATATTGTGGTGAATTTTTTTGTTAAGTGCTTTGAGTTCATAAAAAAGTATATGAGGTTTGAATTGTGGCTTGAGAAATTGGGGCATCTAAATCGTCAAAATCACATGGATATCACACTTGCTCTGGACCATGTCAACCGTTAACATGACTGGATTTTTGCCCACAAAGTTTTGAACCAATGACCTTCACATCACATAGTGACTTAAGAGTACATCCCATCATTGTCTATTCTATGCCCCATGGGTGTGGTGAAATCTTGATTTGTATTGTTTAAATTGGTTTTTTTCAAAAACCCTGGGGCACTTTGATTGTGAATAGTTCACCCATCAAATTTGTGCTTTCAATGAATCTCTGTCGAATTCTAGACAAATAAGATAGAAAATAAACCATAAAACTTTTCAAAAAAATATCACTTATAGACAATACTTATAGTCTCACTTATATCAACCCACCTTACTACATTTTGCGAGATTCACTATAGCAGGTTGATTAATATTTATTTTTGATAACGCCCACTATAGGAAGGATAGGGCAAGAAGCCCACACAAGTTATTCATACCAGTGATGAGAACAACTAGCTTGGATAGATGGGATTAGACCAATTCTATTGCGTAGGTTTGGCCATTGAGTCCCAACCTTGTTCCTTCCTTATTTGGTACCTTGGTCCCTACTCTGTCTTTGTAAGCGTTAGAACCATCCATCCATACATCCAATCAGGTCAAGGGGTGCAGGGAAAAGATAAGTGTAGTAGATAAGAAAGTAGTAGTTCCAGTCAGTAGAAGAACATATGTTCCTTTCTGCATGACAATAGCTACAATACTGCTTTGATGCAACATGGGTACGAATAGAAATGCATTTCATGCTACAGTGTTAATAGCTCTTTCTAAACATAAATAATCAATACAATGTTGTTTGATGAGGTGATTAATGTTACTAATTAATATTATTTTTATTTTAAAATACAATTAACCTTTAACATAACATGATTATGTTGTCAAACGTACTAATCAATGTTTAAACACAATTAACCAATTTTTATTATCATTCAATTTACCCAGTGCACTCATTTAGCTCTCATTTAGCTTTGTTATTATGTGATGTGGTGCAAGTGATTGAGCACTCTACATAGGTTAGAGGTAAAAATCACTTAAAAATTTAAGTGAATAATTGATTTATTATTTTTCCATATTTTTTACATAGTGAAAAAATCTATCATAACTCATTGTCAAACTAACAGTAAATTATTTCTGACTACTACCCATGAATGTAAATTGATTATTTTTCCATATTATCTATATAATAAAAACAATAAAATATTTAATAAATAAAATAAAATAAAATTATTATAACATAATATTTACAATTAAAACATGTGTCAAATCCTCACATTTCCGCACTTCTTATTTCTCTGCACCGACCATGTTTTAAGCTGTACGGAAGAGCTTTCAACAAACGCCATGAAATTGTCCCACATGCTTTGAGGTCGTTTCTTGGATCCTCACCTTTAAATGTTAAAGATGCCAAAGGGCCCCGCACGCATGTTTTTCTACCCACCGACATCGCTTTATGTTATTTCAAATAGCTTTCAACCCATGTTAAACATATCATTATTTCAACCGATCTGAAATAATTGGGGTACACGGTTTTTCAAATATTGTTTTCTCTACATAGAGGGAAGTTTCCCTTGTTTTATCAACATCATATCAATGCTTTTGGTTGTATCTTTGGTTGGAGACATGTTAGGGTTTTCTTAATTATGATTTTTTATTTTTTTTACTTATATTTATTTTGTAATCATACCGTGCTACTTTGCTATAGTCTAACTATACTGTTTTTTGGCTTGAAAATTTTAAAAATTTTGATAATATTTTGATAAAATTTGTTACGGATTTTTGTAAATCTAAGTTACCGTTGTCAACATTTGAGATTTTGGGTGCCACAAAGGTTTTTGATGGTGTTGAATCCATATATATCATCAAAAATTATTGCTTTCACCAGAAAACTAACGTCATGAGAAAACTTCATACTAGTTATGCCTCCAACTATAATTCCATTAACGTGAAAACACCCCTCGAATAACATTGTTGTATGTTATTTCAAAAAGATTCCAACCCAGGTTATAACAAACAAATTGTTAGTATTTCAACCGATCTTTACTGATAAAAAAAAATGTGGTGGTCCTCTCTCTATGAAGAGAGATCTCTTTATGTTCAAAAAGATTATATAGTTGTATCTTAGAAGCCACAAATGAACTTTGGCATGGAGTTCACGACTGTTTTCTCTATATATTTTTAATGATGTGAGTTACCATTGTCTTATCAACATCATATGAATGCTTTTGGTTGGAGATGAAATGAGTATGGTCACACCACGTGACATTTTGTTAAGGTTTTCTTAATTACATTATTTTTATTACTCATATTTATTTTCTCATAAACAAGTCTATGGGCATGTTGTCTATGCATGTGAGGTAGTGTGAGGTAGTTAACATGTATTTTTGTGAAAATAAATTTTTGATTTATGAATATATTGTTCAGTAGAGATTGGAGGCAAGCTTGTGGTTTTAAATATAGGTACACCATATATATTTTTTCAAAGTTTGGTGTATATGTCATTGAAAATATATAGAAAATGTCTACTACATTCCAAATGTAGATTAAATTGTTATTGGGTGTCTTTTAAACCGCGAGGTTTTGTGAACGTCATTAGAAAACAAAGTAGTCCAATGAGGCCACAATTTTGGGAAATTTGGGTTATAATTGTCAAGCTTCAGGATTTTGGGTGACTTGGGGGTTTTTGATGGTGCAAAATCCATTTCCACCATAAAACATCACTCCAAACACTCCTATGGTAAGATTTTTTGAAAAACAAAATGCTAGATTTTGGAAAAAAATCACTTTATGGGCGAAATTGTGACTTCAATGGACAATAAGATAAACCCCTTCTTTTCAAAGTTATTTGGAAGCATGCTAGAAAATAAAATCAACATGTGGGAGGAAGAAAGAGATAAACATGCTAAAGGGCAAGAAGTTCTTAGACCTAAACATTCCATGTTTGATCATGGTATAACTTTAAGGCACATCGTTGAAAAAGTTTGGGAGAAAAAGGAAGAAGCCTTTTGTTGCTTTCTTGAGTTCAAAAAAGCCTTTGACACAGTCCCTAGGGATAAGATTTGACATGGAATAGAGGAACTTGGGGTTCCTAGGAATTTTAGAGCAGTTGTGCATAGGTTTTATAAAGAGGTGAAAGTCAAAATTAGAACTTCAGCAAGAATCTATAAAAGTTTTAGAAGTGATATCAGGGTCAAGTAAGGTTTCCCATTGTCTCCTACCCTTTTTGGCTTATATGTTGAAAAACGTGAAGAGTGGTTAAAATCACAAGGGGGTGGTAATGTCCATTTGGGCGAGTTTATTGTAAGGTTTCTTTTGTATGTGTATGACCTTATTCTTATTGCTAAATAGGCAGTAATAATAACAACAAATGGCAAGCGAGCAAGTGACGAGGCAGATCAATCAATGGAAACTAAGGGAAGTTTGAAGCACTAGAAAGAGTGTTGGGTAATAGAAAAAATAAGCTTGCAGGTGGCTTTGGCTTTAATTAAAGCTTGTCCATATGATATCTGCACCATGTTGTGGTTCAATCAAAAGATAAATTATGAAGTCCCACTATCTTATGAATTGAATTATGATGCCACGCGTACATGTTTAGAACTATTATCATGTCATGTAACATGGCTTCTTGAGCACTTTGCACTAATTAGACGTTGAAAAATGCTAAGATGCCACACAACCTCATGTGTTTCCACTTTAAGAGTACATAGATACGCTGACAATCACCATGAAATTTCACATTGAGTTCACAAGTTCAACAATGACGAGCTTGACAATTTTCCTCGCTGCCCATCCTGATCTTACATATTGGCACAATCGAAAACGAATCTCTATTTATAAAAGAAATTATTATTTATTTGTTCGAGAGTGGGCACTTTTCAATGTGACAGTGGTACACTATTTGGTTAAAGGTTTATTTCAATGTATCTTCCTCACCATACTCTTTCACTTTCTCGACGACCTTTTAATGGTTGAATGTTTTGGCAATTACATAGGATTCAAATAGGATGTCTTCCTTCCTTCAAATTGTTTAGTTTATATATTGATACGCTTGAAGAGTGGATAACTAATAATTAAGGACAAGGCATCCAATTAGCAAGATATATCGTGAAATTATTTTATATGCAGATGATCTTATCTTTATTGCTAAATCTACCCTAGGTTTGAGAAAACACTTGAAAGTTCTAGAACTCTTTTGTCAAGATGTGCGAATGCAGGTAAATACTAGCAAAACTAAAGTCATGATTTTCTCTCGGAAAGAAAGAAACAACCTGTTACTTTTCTCTTTGAGGGAAACCCCTTGGAGGTTGTAGATGAGTACAAATATCTAGGAATTGAGTTCCACTTCAGCTGGGAGACATGGATCAAAGAGAATCCAAGGAGGGTGCAAAGATTACTACCTTCTTCAGAATGGGTGTAGACAAGCAGAATTATGGGATTGGAATACTAAGAAAACCCTCTGGTTTATTAGTGGTGCCAGTGATCCTCTAAGATTGTGAGATATGGGGGAGTGAAATGTCAAGCCACAAATGGCAACAAATAGAAAGAATCCAAAAATTTCTAATCAAAAGTAGCCTCAAATTCAAATCAATAGTTCCATATGATATACTTTTAGCTTAGGTTGGTATGTTTCCAATTAGGGCTTCAACGTTCATTCATTTGCTAAGTTACCTAAAAAAGGTTGAAAATATGGATAAGCACCAATGGCCCAAGTTGGTTGTCAAAGAAGAGCTAAGTTGACGAAAAAGGACATGGATGAAGAAAAATAAAAAGTGGTTGGGAAAATGGGACATAAATCTACATGAGTTTGCTCACACTAAGGAGGAGATAAAAATGTGGGTGTTAGAAAAACTCAGCACTGCCATGTGGAAAAAACAAGTATGTAGAAAAAAAACATATTATGTCAAAGAATTTAACCCCGCATGGAAGTAAGATGATAAAGAGTATTTGAGTTCCACAATCAAGGGAAAAGCTAAAACATTAATTATGCAACTGAGGAATAGTTCCCATCATCTAAGATGTGAAACTGGTAAATGAGAGACCCCTAAAGAAGAGTGGGAAGAATGAACTTGCATTTTTTGCAACACAGGGGTGGTAGAAATAGAATGGAATTTTATCAAAGAATGTGCAGCGTATGAAGGTATTCATCGTCATTTTGATAACAGTCTAAAAGTGAACAGTCTCAGTGAAATTTTTGAGGAGGAAAGAATTTACAAAATAGTGAATTTCTTACTCCATATTCACAACAACAGAATTAGCATGGAAAAGAATCTGAATATGGTTTAGGTTGTTAGTTGGTGGTCCCTTAGACCGTGGGGTTTCGTGGATGTCATTAAAAACCAATCATTCATTCATTAATAACACAGTTGAGGAATGGGTCTCATCATCTCAATGTGAAACTAGTAGATGGACAACTCCAAAGGAAGAGTGTTAAGAAAGAATCAACATCTTTTTGTAGGAAATGAGAGGTTCAAACATAATGGCACTACATCTTGGATTGTCTCACTTATGAGGATATCCGTAATCAGTTTGAAAATATTTTGTTTGAACAATTGTTTGAGGAAGCGAGACTTATCAAAATTGCAAGCTTCTTTGTCAAGATTCATGACAAGATAATAATCTTAGAGAAAAATTTGAAGTTGTTATGTGTATGGAGCCCTAAGTTTTAATTATTAAATTTTTTGAATAAAATTATTTTGTTATAATATTTTCATGGTTTATTATTTATATTTAATAATCTAAAATTATATTTTTTAAACAATTATATTCTAGAATCTTGTCAGCTACTCTAAGGACCGTTGATGCTGTTGCGAAACAGCGGGTGAAAGACGGGCCTCTGCTGTCACAGCTTTTAGCTCATCAATTTTGACGGTGAAGATAAATTCCACACTTTTTTAGGTTTGTTTAAAGATAATGGTGCATTGACTTGACTTGGTGCCACTAGTGGTTTTTCATGGAATGTCCAATTTTTTTCTCCTTCCCTGGCTAAAGATAATGGTGCATTGAATTGACTTGGTGTTATTGTAGGGGGTTTTCAATTTTCTTTATGCATGTTGGAAAGCGTTGTTTTCGGATACGAGGGTAATTTATGGTAATTACGAAAGGAAGTATTAATAAATATTTTATTTTTATTTTTAAAAATATAATTAGGTGGGTAGGTATGTTTATTATCGAATAGAGTTTTCATAATTTTATTTTAATTTATTTATTTGTAGTAAGAAGTATAATTGTAAAATAAATATGGATTTAAATTAGGTATTTTATAATGGATTTTCTCAAATTTTTAAATAGGTTTCATTTTAACAAATACCATGGCTTATGCAATACTATGTGCTTGTAAACCAACGTCTGTAAACTCATTAAATTACTAACTCAAACTTATATATAAAGATCCATCTTAAATAGGGATCTAAAATGAGCCAAGAGGGATCCAATTCCTTTCACGTGAATTTTTTTTTATGAGTCGACATTATTTAAATGCTTTGTATAGTTATTTATTATTTTATTATTTTTAGATTTTGTATAATTATTTATTATTTTATTATTTTTAGATTTTTTAATTGGCCGACATTCAACTTTGATAACGGACAAGCAGAGTTACACATCACATTGTTGGGTTGTAGAATGAGTCTCTCCGCTCAACTTACATACCCCCAAAATCGGGGAAAGGAAAGTCGAATAGTTTCTAATGGAGCTCTTAAGAACAATAAAAAGGTGTCATATAAAGAGAATATTCCAATGACTATTGGTGTACAAGGAAATAGATCATCAATATGTATCATGGCATTTTTCATGGGTGACATACAATTTCATGGGAAGCTTCATAATGTTCACACTTGCACCTCCACATGAATAGTTTCTAATGGAGCTCTCAAGAACAATAAAATGGTGACATATAAAGATAATATTCCAATGACTATTGGTGTACAAGGAAATAGATCATCACCATGTATCATGACATTTTCATGGGTGACATAATTTCAAGGGAAGCTTCACAACGTTCACACTTGCACCTCCACATGAATAGTTTCTAATGGAGCTCTCAAGAACAATAAAATGGTGACATATAAAGATAATATTCCAATGACTATTGGTGTACAAGGAAATAGATCATCACCATGTATCATGACATTTTCATGGGTGACATAATTTCAAGGGAAGCTTCACAACGTTCACACTTGCACCTCCACATGAAGGGTCAATAATTCCATTATATAGCATTGTCAGATAAATAAAATAATATATACAAGTAAAGTGATGAATGTATTTTCTTACACCTACTTTATTGTTGGTCAGCACTATGACAAGACTATGGAAAATAAAATCACTCATACAAGGACTATGTGTGTTACACATACATATACACACATATATGTGCATGTGAGCAATAAATGTTTTAATGGCATTTGATTATTCCATGAGAACCTATAAATCATCCTATTGTTGGTGACATACCTTTTCCTTCCTTGTAACACTTGTTTTAAGTGAATTATTAATTTTTCATTCAATACATTTACATATAATCAAAATTTAACATTTTCCTCTTTGGTGTTCCTTCCCTTGCTTAGAGGGTATGCTAGTTTCTCAATTATTTGTCTTCTAAAATTGAGTACAATATAGACAGAGCTAATTTCCGTGTAACGTAATTGTATCATATACTTTCAACAAATAAGTTTTGCAGTGAAGAAGATGCAATTGAGGTGGAGCTTATCGATTGACATGACATGGTTCACTGTCAACCACAGATAGCCCTTTTTGCAAACCAGGTGGACCCTTGTCATCTTTACAATGAAACTCTTTTTGAATATTCGATGCACCTTCCGCAAACAAGAAAACTTTAAAAATCAATTGTTTGCTTTGCAAGGCAATGAGTCAACGAACAATGTACCTTAGAATTAAATTTATCCCCATACATTCTCCAACAACAAAAGAATCCAAAAGCTTCTAAACATGGACACGTAAAATATGCCAATGGATTGCCTGGCAATTGGAAAAAAAGGATATGAGAATATCTTTTAACCAACACTCAATATCAATATATACATGAATTGTGCTGAGAAGAAGAGAATGCATAATATTTTAGTTTGAGTATTTCTGAAAACAATTATAACTCTTTAATATGAGTCATACATTGCTTTCACACCAATGTTGTCTCCCAAAATAGAAGATATTAGTTTGAATTTAAGAAAAAATATTGAAATCCATGTTCTTCATGAGTATATGAAGTGGACTATATTTGTGTTATTTGGGTTAGATATGAGGTTTGACCATGTGGTGGATTATGATAATGTGTGAATCTTTAAGTGCATACCTATGGGCCTACCATTGTGTTTTGAATGTGTTGTGGAAGTAAAAGATTACGTGCTTTAGTGAACCATAAGATTTCTAATCAAAAGGGGTTAAGAGGGGCGAGAAAATGAAGAATTGTATGTCAAAGAGAAATATTGGAGAAAGTCGCACAATGTGGACAATTGGTCTAGAGTTTTTTCATTTGGGGAAAAGTAAAGAATCGATGATGGTTAATATGGAGAAGCTGTAATTCGGTCTTAAAAAGACTTCGAGGGAAACAATATTGATTGCAAGGAGTAATAAAATGAATGAATCTTAACCCTTAATTATTAACCATAATCCCTTAACTACAAAATTATTAACCTTAAAGCCCAATTAGTTAGCTTAGTTAGTTCTAATGAATTGTTTCCATGTGGAGTTTGTCTTGATATCTATTCCATCTAATGTTAATGTCTCATTGAGTTTCATTGGGTTATCGATTGCTATTGTAGTTGGGGGTTAAACCACCTTTCATATTAATGTTCTAGGGAAGATAATGGATATTATCACGCTTATTTTGAAAAAATAAACAAACATTATTAACCTTCCCCCACAACTTTGAACTTTAGCCTTCAACTTATAATTTTCTTAGGCCCCAAGTCTTAATCCATACCTTCAACTCTTAAATCCTTAACCCTTAAGTCTCAATTAATGAGTTTAAAACCTAAACTCACAATCTTAATACTTAAACCCTTAAGCTTGATCCTTAGACCCTATAATCCTTAAACCCCCAACCAAACTCTTACCAGTTACCCTTTGAAACATATTCACCAACAATAAACCTTGTTTCTTGAAGCTCAACCCCTAACCTGCAACCTTTAGTTTTTGTACATCAAATCCATAACTTTAAGTTTTAATCTTTATCCTATCATTAATCATAAATGCTTAACGATAACCTCAACTTTAATCCAAACCATAAGCTCTAATACAGATAATGTTAAAGTTAACATGTCAATTTTTTAAAATAATAGATTATTTTCTGAATTTGGGTTATAAAATGCTGAAACATGTCATATTTTAAAATGATAGTGATAATGTTAAAGCCAATCTGCCATGTTTTTAAAATGATAGCTTATTTTCTGAATTTGGGGTAGTAAATGCCGAAACTTGTCATCTTTTAAAATAATAGCTTATTTTCTGAATTTTAGATATAAAATGTGGAAACAAAAATAATGTTAAAGCCAACCTGTCAAATTTTCAAATGATAGTTTATTTTCTGAATTTGGCATATAAAATGATAGTTTATTTTCTGAATTTGGCATATAAAATGTTGAAACAATGAAAACAAAACGTAACAATCAAAACAAAACATAGGTTTTTGACAATTGTATGGAAGTGATGTTTTGTCATCTTGACATGAAAACATCATATCCATGTAATATTGAAATGTCATACCAACTAGTCAAGTCTCATTAGCACAACCTGTTGAGGATGGGCCTCATCAACAAGGTGCTCCATGACAAACCTTGCGAGGGGTGGTTGTGCCCTGTGCTAGGGGGAGATGACATATTTAAAAATCTAGTCAGCTAAGGGTTGGTGTGACCCAAGCCAAGTGCGATTCTAGGGTGACTTTGACGGCTTGGATGCTTCTGGGTCGCGGTTCCTCAAGCCACAGGTCAAGCTTGGAGGATCACAAACAACTTGAGAAAAAAAATGTCATACCAACTATCATATCTCTGTATAAAATTGGAATTTCAACTGAAATATCATATTTTGTTCTCTCAAATGTAATAATGGTTATTTGAGAATGGCACTAGGTAGGCAAATCCCATTGAAATGGGAAACATCCTTTTTTAACAATATGCAGACAAAATCCATAAATATGGAAGGCATTATTGGTTGTCAATAAAGATGGGTGATACCACATAATTCTCTACATCCTTCTCTTTTTATCTCATAAAAAAGTTGAGTGATTGTGAAGTGGCTTTGGAGAATTAAGAAGGATAATCCTACGGAAGCATAAGTAAGCCAAGCTCTCTTATACCAAGTTTACCAAACTATAAAAAATTATACCAAAAGGAAAGGTTTCAAAGTACAACGCTTCCTAATAAGTCACTTTAAAAGAATTGATCCAATTCACTACCCTCTTAGTGTTCACTTGGTTGAACCTTAGAAAAAGATTATTTACCATGCAGTCTAGAAGGATCATTCCCACCTGAGAATCTATAACACTTTTGAAATAAAACCGAGTCTTTAGTGTTGACTTCGTTGAACCTTGGAGAAATATTTTTTTAGCTCCCATTCTATTAGGATTATCCACAATTAAGATTACATAAAATATTCCAATAAAACCCCTCTATTATATCATAGATATTTACACTTGTGTGTGTCT
>APFE030874490.1:0-17542 GCA_000404065.3 Pinus taeda
AAAAACCTTACACTTTTCAACCACGAATTCTAGTTGGTTACCAAAAGTTTTCTCCCAATCCTCCACTAGTTGATGAAGCGATTGATTATAATATGAATCCAATCAATCCCTTTCTCTCTGAATGTGAATCCTAAGAGCATGTTTCTTACCAACCATTGGTTGAGGAAATGGTTGACTTGATTCCACCTTTATTCGATCGTACCTTTCCCATAGAGATTGAACTTCATACCACTCAGGTTCTTCTTGTTTCTTCATATTCTAATGAACTAGGGGGAAATCCTCTCATTTCCATGGTACAGGGGGACTATCTTCCTGTTCCCACACAAGGGGGTAGTTCTCCCATTCTTACAACACCCTCTCCAAGTAGTATGGTCACTTCCTTTGACTGGAGTCGACTGGCAAGATATCATCTTCCTCCTTACGTGCCCTTCCAGATCACAGTACAGGCTTATAATGTAGTCGTACCTAGCACAATAATAGATGAAGGTGAATTTGTTAGTATTTTTTCCTGAACTACTTGGCAAGATCTAGGTTCTCTGCAGCTTGTCCCTATTACCCAGAATTTGTTGGATTTTAACAGAGGAACTAGTTAACCGTTAGGGATCCTTCCTAAGTTTCCTATTACTTTGGGAGGAAAGGTTGTCTATATCAATGTGGTGGTAGTCCAAGGCCCTTTTGATTTTAATTTACTCCTTGGGCATGATTATGTTTATTTCATGGGAGCTCTTGTCTCTTCACTCTTTCGTGTGATCTGTTTTCCACATGAAGGAAGAATCATGACTCTTGACCAACTTTTGTTTGTTGGTCCTAATTTGACTCCCAATTAACCATTTTCCCTAAATGGTCCTTATATGAAAGTGGTATCTCCCCCACCACAAGTTAATTATGTGGCAACTTGTTCCATGCCCACATCTACTGATGATCTAGTAGGTGATGTAGTGCATCATTTACTGGTGGCACTAGAGTCTGATCTTTCCTTTGGATCCTTTGATCCCTTCCAGAGTGTTGTTTTCCCATCTGTTGACAACCTCTTGGAAAACATGGTCCATTAGGAGAATTTTTAGGTCTAAAATCAGTCTCCTAAGAAAAATATACAACCAAAATAAACTTTATAATAACCAATAGGATTCAAGATGACGATGTCAACCATGGGGGATAATTAACCATTTCTGGAGTAAAAAAATAAAAAGATTAAAAACAATAAAATAATAAAACTACTTGTTCAACTCGTATTTTCAACTTATCTCCCTAAGGTTTTACTCAAATTTTGAGTGGGAGTACTTGTTGGATGCAAAATTTAATTCCTAATCCAAAGAGTACCCATGTTGTGTACTTTCGATGGACCCTACTACACGAAAAATGAGAAATACAGGAAAAAACATGATTGTGATCACGTTTTTCATGCATTTCTCATTTTTCATGTAGCAGGGTCAAAAAAAATTATGCAACATGGGTACTCCTTGGATAAGGAATCAAATTATGCATCCAACGAGTGGTTCCGCTAGAAATTTGAGTAAACCCATAGTGAGATAAGTTGAAAATACGAGTTGAAAAAATAGTTTTTTATTTTTTCCCTCTAAAATTTGATGATGTCATCTAATATTGTTTTATTATTTCCACTATTATTTTATAATTTCCTTAGGAGGCCCATTTTAGACCTCAAAAATCCCCTAATGGCTGGTTGGCCTGCTCTGTGCAATTTCTGAGTGCAGGGTTGCTCTGCACAATTTTTAAGGGGAAGACAAACTATCCTCCAGGTTTGTGCAATTTTTCTCGACAACCGATTGACCGGATGTGAACCAAGTGCTGGATGTGCTTATGGTTGACCGACGGGGCAAGCGAGTGAACAAAAGTTGTTAAATGATAGATGAAAACAAATAAACACAAGTACCTAATCAATATTGGATAAATACGATGATTTCGAGGAGGGAGGCTCCAAAATGAAGCAAAGGAAATTTTTTGGAGGGTGGTTTTAGCCGCTACAACAGGTTTGTAAAACCCAGTAGGTAAAAAGGATTTGGATAAGAAAGACTTAGGGTTTACGGACAAAACCATAGAACTAGACCTAGACCAATGTTTCTGCTAAAAGAAGAAACCCTAGGCCATCCAAGGAAGGAATGACATCATGATGATGATGTGGATGAGGATGATAAAGTTCAAGATGGATGCAAGAAGGCTAATATCAAGAGGGAGCTGACATTCCCTATGATCCTCAAAAGATAAGTGAGTTATATCTCTCTTCCTTTATTATTATTATTGTTTTACTATTAACTAGTCCCTTATCTTTGTTTCTCTTTGTTGGGTTATAATTGTTCTTTCATGGCTTCTTAGTGAGAGATATTGTGTTGAAGAGATATTGTACATTCTGTCAAACACTTGGCATCAATGTAACCTACAGGTCTAGGATACAAAACAGAGAATAAATGGCTAATAGAGCTTATGAAATATAACCAGAAGGATCATCTTCTTCTCAATTGAACTAGTACATCATCAATTAGTTCTTGCATTCATTCATTTAATAGTTACAAGTAAATACATGAAATAATCATGACATAAACCAGTCATTCAACCATGCTTATAACTAGCATAAAACTATATAAATATCAGAGATATGATGACCATTAAATCCACATATAAACTAGTGCAAAAGTAAGAGAACTTAGCTTTTATTATTCATAGGAAAAATTGACTAGGTTCGGGACTTCCACATACCACCCAACCATAGACATGGTTGAACCAAATCTCTCTTCTAGCTAGTGATCCCCGTGCCATATTCCAAGCATGAATGTGGGATCTTATAGAACAACCAATCTAAGAACAACCAAGGCAATCCAGAGGTTAAACCACCTCCACCCTCATCAAACCGTGATCACACCAAAACCGGTGCTCTAATCACAACCAAACCGAACTTGGAATGCCATCCGGAATCCATCACTATCCTTGAGGATTTTTTTGTCTCCTTGTCTCTCAGTTTTTACCGTAATCCAAATCGGATCACTAGGCCCTAAACCAAGACTAGTCTCTCAGGCTTTACCACAATCTAAACTCGAATCACTAGGTCGTAAACTGAGACTTCTCCCTGGGACTTTACCGTGTATCCCACCAAAACTAGTCAAGGGATTCCTAGGCCTTTGGGAATGGAACTTGAGACTACCCCCGCCCCGAATTCCGAAATCCATCTGACAAACCAAAGCTCAAAAACCAAAATAAACATCACAACATACCATGGCATCCGAAAAAAGGCAAGGCTAGGCTGAAAACCACTGCCATAACCTAGAAAAACCATGCCACTGACAGCAAGAGTGTAGGTTTTAACCCCGTATAGAAATTACCTGCATACGAATTCTAAAACACAGAAAATAAACATTGCGAGAGCATAAGACATAAAACACATATACACAGAGATTTTCCCCTGGATCCCAAAACTGGGACTACCAGCTTGATTTTTCATTATGTTCCTTTCAATATTACAATACATATTTATACATGCCGAAGCATACAATACCATGGACCAAAAACCATCACGTCCAATACCATTGACTGAAAACCATTGCGTCCAATACCATGGACTGAAAACCATTGCGTCCAAAAAACATGTGTGAAAATCATGCACAAAACCATAGGTGGGTCTACCCAACCTAACATATGGTCCAAAACCAAAATTTTCCAGGGCATTGCCCCGGACCCCATAAAGTGGGGTTACAGGTGCCCTTCAAACCCCCTGTTAACTACGTGGAAAGAATATAACACAACTCAACAAAAAGAACCATATACCAACATGCATGTCCAAACCAACTAGAAAATTACACATGCAAAAGGTTACTTGCAAGTATTCCTGCATAAGCTTCTTAATCCTGCTTTTCCTTTCCCTAATCCTTGTTGTCCTTCCTTTCCTTTTGTTTGCTTTTCCTTCCTTGATCCAAAGTTAGAGTTCTCCAGGAAGACTCTAAGTGACCAAGAGTGAGAGAGAGGGAGAGAATAAGGAGAGAGCTCAAAACTTTAACTTACAAAAGGTTAGCAAAAGCTTCACATTGACAAAAGCTTGCCCATTGATCCTCATAAGCCTTTTTATGAATCAGACCTCTAATTTCTTCATTTTCCATTATTTTCCTTCAATTTTCTCCTCACATGCAACCTGTGGCCTTTCACCTTACTTTTCTCCTATTTCCTTTATTTTCATAAATAAATGTGCCAAACATGCCTCTTAATGCCTTTTCCTTTGCTAATTTTCCTTAGCCATAACACACATCCAGTGATACCCACAAGGACATATTTGCCCAACATTCATCTTGGAATACGTGTCCCTTACCCGTGATCTTATTTTTCCTTTATTTAATTTTATTACATGAACTTTTCACCTCGGCTATTACAGAACCATCCTCCTTGGGGAGCACTGTCCTTAGTGTTAAATCACACCATGACCTCAACAAAACCACTGAAAAGAAAACATATTGTTTATGGAGCTTTATAACTTAGCTTTTTGCAGTATTTACAATGAAAGGCTTGCTCAAAAGAAAAACATCATGACAACATGATAATATAATGACCATACCACTTATTGAAGCTTTATAACTTAGCTCATGGCGATATTTACATCCTTATACATATACATATGTATACCAAAACATCAGCAAAATTTATGCCAACATAAATCAACAGCAAACCAAAACTGCTTTGTTTCAATTGGAAAACAATGAAGGATACAGGGCCCGCATCTGATCCGCCATTTCCCATGTATCTTTTTCAGGCCCAAAGTGCTTCCACTACACTTTAACTTGCTCTATGTCTCTATTCTTGAGTATGAGATGCTTCCGTTGCAGTATGCACTGAGGCTCTAGATGGAACTCTCCTTCTTTCTCCACCTGCAATACAAACCAATCAATAACATGATCAACATCCTTTATATACTTCTTAAGCAATGAAGTATGGAAACATCATGGACTTTCACCATTGGAGGTAGTGCAAGTCGATATGCCACCAGTCAAATCCTCTCAAGGATCTCGAAAGCCCCGCAATACCGTGGTGCAAACTTAGCACATGAACCAATCCTCAAAGAGCTTGTCTTGGGTTTGACGCACAAATACACATGTTCCAAAACTTGAAACTCCTTGAATACTCAGTGTTGATCCGCATAACTCTTATGTCTATCTTGTGCTACCTTTAGATTCTTTTTTTATAACCTGCATTTCCTGCTCCATGTTCATCAACATGTCTGGTCCAATAAGTACCTTATTCACTGGATCACTCCAGCTGATGGAAATGTTACAACTCCATCCATACAATGCCTCGAAAGGACTCGTCCTCAATGACTCCTGATATTAACCATTGTTGTATGCGAACTTGTGAGGTCCGTATAATAATAATGTATTTCCTTATTATTATTGTCATTGTAGCCCCTTATTGTTATTTTTGTGCCCATGTTGTCCCCATATTGTTATTATTGTGCCCATGTTGTCTACATATTATTATTATTGTGCCCCATAGAAGCCCACTATTGTTATTGTTGTGCCCTTACATTTTATTGTTATGTTGTTTCTAATTATATTGTGACCCCTTAAACTCCTATACATATAAAGGAGGTATTTTCATTTGTATCATCCAAGAATTTTTCATTTGTGTAATATAAAGGAGGTTTCCCCCTCGAAGAGGCTACTTTTGAAGTCGTTGATCTATCCCTTTCTTCTATTTTGTTAGTTGGTTGCATAACAATTAGTTTCAGAGCTTTGGATTCTAAGGTTTCGCTACTTCAAATAGGTCATCGTGGAATTTTCGCTATAACGTTTTTATGCGAAGCTTCAAAAGATAAAATTAAAACCCATTTTAGTTGACATAATGATGAACATAGCAACCTAATTTCAGATATTTTCTCGCTATATTTTCGGATATATGAGCTGAGGAAGTTAGGGTTTTTGCAGGCTCTCGAATTTGATCTCAAACAAGACACCTTGAGAAAATCGTCATAAATTTCTCTCTGAGAATCAAATTCAAATTTCGTAAGAAGTGAATGAAAGAGGATAGAATGTAGTTTTTTAGGTATCATTTTTTGAGGAGAAGGTTGAAAAAGTGGCACGTGGCACGTCGTACAAGTTCTCTCTACTGAACCCATCTATAATCAGGTTAGCGCGAGAGATTGGGCGTACCACTTTCTTGGAGAATATAATCGCAATCCAAATTAAGGGGTTGCAAAGAGGACTCAGAGTGTTATCACAGGCCGATACTTCAGAACTTGGTGATTCAAAATTACAAAGTTATAGTTGTTTCAAGATCGAGCTCATACAAAGTGGAAAGAAAAGGTGTGTAGTTTTTTTTTAACTTTGCATAATTTTTGCTTGAGAAAGTAGTTTCAAGTGATTCAAAGGGAATTGTGAAGAATAATTATCATTCATTGATGACCCGAAGAAAGAAAATGGAAACACCTAGTAGGCAACCCGAAATCTCTACTATGACACATGAAGAAGAGGAAGAAATGCAACATGATATATCAAAATTACGAGACCAAGTGCAACAAATTTTGCTCTCCCAAAAAGTAACTGAAGCTAAGATGGATGGTTTAAAGAATGGAATGGAAGCTAAGATGGATGGTATGGAAGCTAAGATGGATGGTATAGAAGAAAAACTTAAAGGCAACATGAAAGATTTAAAGATAGATTTGACAAATTTGCTACAAGAAATGCTTACTTAATTTGAAAATGGGGCACTATAGGCTTCTTGTCTAACTTACAAGAACCTCTCCCACTCTAAAGCTTATATATTTCCAAGACCTTACAATTAACCAATTGTGGAATTAAAAAGTGCTTGAAAATAGGTGTATGTTTGTGTTTTTTTTTAAACTGTTTATGTGCTTTAAGCTGATTTGCTTAAACTGATATAAAAACATATAGCAGTGAAAAAGTGCAGCAAATAAGCATCACACATAACAACAATATAATATGGAGTTCACCCAAACCTCTTGGGCTACGTCTCCTTGAGCTCTGGTCAACTCAACTAGGCTCTCTGGGATTATGGCATAAATTCTTTTACAAGCTCCACGCTCAACTCCATTGGTTTACAACTGAACCTATGGGTTTAGAATACCATCTTGTCCCACTGGATGTCCATACTCTATAGACAGATTTAGGCTTCTCTGGACTAGAGTCCTTCAATCAATGCTCTGAGCTATCTTGAGCTCTAGCTTGCACCAGCTCCCTCGGAATTTTGTCACTGTCTCTGGAATGCCTTCTTCTATCTTCAGCATACTCTGGACACCAGCAATAACTGGATCATTTGGTCTCTTTGCTGTTTTGAAGCTTCATTACTGCTCCATGGCTCTTATAAGTCTTCAGGATTTTCTAAACTCCACCTCAATGGATTCATCGGTCCCCTACAGTCACCTCGACTATTGGAACCTTGAGAATGAACACTAGCTCTATTCTCTGCAACTGCCTCCAACCTCTGTCGACCTCTGCTTCTGCTCTCAGCTCTGGCTCTGGCTCTCTGTCTCTGGCTCTGGCTCTAGCTTCTTTGAGCTCTCTAGTTTTCGCTTGACCTCCAAGCGACTCCAAAACTCTCTGCGCTGCCTCTCAATCGTGCTCTTTGGCTTTTGTGAGGCCTCTTTCCGGCTCTGCGGCTTCCTATCCATTTCTCTGTGTGTGATCATTCCTCTACCTTTTCGGCTGACCCTCTGGCTTCTGGCTCTATGGATCTGCGTGTTACAAATGCATCATTGTTACAAAATGCCCACTTGCAGCGTGGCACAATGATTAGGGGTAGTTACAAAGGAATCGGGGCCTTCCTTTAGGCGAAAACCCGAAAACGGAACAAAATTCCGATACACAAAGATATACTAGAAATACACTATCGGGCGTAAAAACCTGGATTTCAAAATCTATGAAATCATGCTCATAATCCCTATCGGGTTCACCTTTAATCGACATATCAAATCGCATAGGCGTGAGGTCAAAAAAACCTCAATACACGGGAATACATTGAAAATCCCGAATGCCAGGATTTCAAAACTTATGAAATTGGGTCTATAATTCCATTGGGTCCACCCCTTATCGGCATATCATAATTGCACGTCGCAATCGCATGTAACGGCCCTTTGTATCGGGGATCCGCCGATCGCTCGATCGCTGATCACCCCGATCAGATCCTGATCATTGATCCCACTCATTGATCTGACGGTTGGCGTGCGATCACACATTGACCCATCGCTTTATCGCATATCACAATATCACTATCGCAACGGCCCCCGGTGTCTTCCCTTTGGTTATGCCTAATGCCGATCACCGATATTGCACCTCACATATCGCATCGGCGGGGTCTATGCCTCTACTCCTTTGATCACTGATCGCCTCGATCGTTTCGATCGCCGACTCCATTGCAACTGTCCATTCCTTCCTGGGTCCAACAACTGTAAGCTCTCATTGCAATCACATAATCACATGTTGCTATGCCTGGTGTCCCGATATCAGGTGAAGGCCTACCTCCAATGCTATAAGTCGGAGGTCGCAATCGGGGTCCTTACGCCTTCGCTTTAAGTCCTCCCCTTGGCTTTTTCCGATGCGATTTCTTCAATGAGCCTTTTAGGCCATTTTTATAAGAATTTGCCTCCTTTTCAAAGAACCATGTCAAACTTCTTTCTGCGATAAATTCTTCACCCGAAGTCCATTTTAGCCCATTCAAATTGTACTAGATTCAGAATAAAAATATCTATGCAATGGACTATGCCCAAGAGCAGCCCTTGAATGTCATTTTCCTCTGCGAGGAACACTTTAGACCTAGAAGTATATTCTAGATCCATTTTGGATCACACCTTCCCACTAAAAGAACTTTTGGTCTCCAAACGGTTGACATACTAATCTGAAGGTGGCTCAAACCAATGTGAAGTTACATCTGCTTCACAAAATTTTCATTTGTACCTGTTTGACATATTGTCAACAAAAACTGTTAACAACAACAAAAATACAGGCAACAACTGGATGGCCTAAACTCCTGCTTCAACAAAAGAAACAGATTTCACATCTTGTGAATTACCTCCATGTATTTACATCTGCATACAAATGATTGACTAGATAATAAGCCAACAAAACATGCTTTAAAACAATTGACCCTTCAATTTAAGCATGTCTTTACATATTTTTCAAAGATGAAACACTCTATCACCATCTCCATCTTGGAGACCAAATCAACTTTTTCCAAGTCAACATTAACATTACATGCATGCCAAAGCAATCAACCCTTCAAGTTAATTACACATACATGTTTAAATACAAGGAAATCATCAATATCACTTTGTTCATGCATATCATGCTTATGCATGCATTTCATCTTTCAACTTTTTCTTAAGCACACTGTACATTTGAAGCTGAAATGAAATATAATGTTGCAGCAATAAAGTGAGTCTCCTACTCAACTTTTCCATTCACCTTCTTGGTAGAATCCTGCAACTTGGATTCCATTAACAAATAAATGCAAATAGTTGTGACTTGATATAATGCATCTTCAAAAGACATGCAACCTTAATTGGATAAGAACTCTAACCATTTCTTACCAATCCATTTCAAAGGTGCTACCTTTGTCTACACATCAACATCAACATGTGAATAATATTGAAACACATAATTCATGGAATATTTCTTTCCATTTCTGCCATTTTCTCTTTCCACCTTCTTCAAGTTTTGTGGAAGCATTGTTGGATTCAGATTCCAACACTTTTCAACAATGTGTCCTTGCTTATGGCAGTAAGTGCAACACATGTGCATCCTCTTGACAACATGATTTGCCTTGTCCAATGGACCTTTGGCTTCTTGCTTCTTTTCCTTCAAAAGTTTTCTGTATGTGGCCATTCTCTTCCAACATCTAGAAACATGATGGTTATCCAAACCACAAAAGGAACATGCAATTCTTTTCCAATGCTTATATGGAAATTTACCATGCTGAACATAATCAAAAGGAATATGATTAGAACCAGATTTATACCTTTCTCTTTCACTTTTATTGCCTTCTTTAGGAGGT
The DNA here is from genome assembly GCA_000404065.3 of Pinus taeda. Lineage (NCBI taxonomy): Eukaryota > Viridiplantae > Streptophyta > Pinopsida > Pinales > Pinaceae > Pinus > Pinus taeda. The sequence goes on from APFE030874490.1 coordinate 9,997, forward strand.
GAACTGAATGAAGGAGTAGCTCCCTTTGGAACATCATCAACCTCTTCAAGGTTGTCAGAGTTTCCACAACTCTCTGGTTCAAGTGTATGCTGATATACCCCTTCTTTCTGCAAAGTATGCTTCACACTATTGCATTTCCAAGAATACAATCTTCACACTCTTGAGGTAGAAGACCTACAATGAAAATCCTTCTTGGAACTGTTTCAATGGCCTTCATGGCAGCTTTGGAACTTTCTCCATAAGACTGTCCATAGCCAAGACCCAAATACTTAGGCCTTTCCTCTACCATTATTGGCTCAACAATACCCTGTGCATGTTTGCCCAAGCCTTTTCCTTCATAGCCCATATTGGACATTAACTTGGAACCTATGTCTTTGGTATGGTTTTCAAAAGAACCAATATAACCATTCTTAGAAGAATTTGAAGACAAACAGGAATTGTTTACCTCTTATTCAAGCTGATACTTGACTAAGTATTCTTTGGCAACAAAGAGCTATGTCTCCAACTCGTGCATCATTTTCAGGTTCATATTTGCAATATGAAGTTGCCTCTCCATTTCCTGCAATTTGTTAGAAAGAAACTGCTTCTCTTCCTCCACGGAATTCAACTGCTCTCTAAGTATGATGTTCTTCCTTCCATCCTCATACATTTCTCTCACCTTGTCCATCATGATGAACAAGTCTTGCTTCATGTCTTCCTCAAAGAATCTTGTGAAGAAAGAAGATTTTGAGGACTCACTTGTAGAAGTTGACATTATGCCAATGAACAAAAGAACTTCAAACAAGATTAACAAAGAGCTTATTCAAGCAACCTTTTGCAACAAACCTCTTGTGCTTCAAGGATTGCTTTGAGGTCCTTTGGGATAAGAAGAATGCCTTCAACCCTTCTTCCTTCTTGTCCTCTCGTGGACTTAGCTATTAGTAGATTTCCCTTCATCTCTACAAACTCACACAATAGTTAGTCTACAAACAGACATACAATCAATCCTTGACTTCCCAAACACCTTTTAGAAAAGCAATCTTTTGCTTTGTCAATCAACATTCTGATCTAATACGACTTGCTACATGATGCAACCTGCTATGGTATAACCAGTTCTAATATAACCTTCTTTGAAGGTGGGGTTGATCAATCTTAGGCTCTGATACCACCTGATCAGAAAACAGGGCACTATAGGCTTCTTGTCTAACTTACAAGAACCTCTCCCACTCCAAAGCTTATATATTTCCAAGACCTTATGATTAACCAATTGCGGAATTAAAAAGTGCTTGAAAATAGGTGTATGCTTGTGTTTGTTTTAAAATTGTTTATGTGCTTTAAGTTGATTTGCTTAAACTGATATAAAAACATATAACAGTGAAATAGTGCAGCATATAAGCATCACACATAACAAAAATATAATATGGAGTTCACCCAAACCTCTTGGGCTACGTCTCCTTGAGCTCTAGTCAACTCAACTAGGCTCTCTAGGATTATGGCATAAATTCTTTTACAAGCTCCACGCTCAACTCCATTGGTTTACAACTGAACCTATGGGTTTAGAATACCATATTGTCCCGCTGGCTGTCCATACTCTGCAGACAGATCTAGGCTTCTCTGGACTAGACTCCTTCAATCAATGCTATGAGCTGTCTTGAGCTCTAGCTTGCACCAACTCCCTCAGAATTCTCTCACTGTCTCTGGAATGCCTTCTTCTATCTTCAGTACACTCTGAACACCAGCAACAACTGGATCATTTGATCTCTTTGCTGTTCTGAAGCTTCATTACTGCTCCATGGCTCTTATAAGTCTTCAGGATTTTCTGAACTCCATATTAATGGATTTAGCGGTCCCCTACAGTCACCTCAATTATTGGAACCTTGAGAATGAACACTGGCTCTATTATCTGCAACTGCCTCCAACCTCTGTCTACCTTTGCTTCTGCTCTCGGCTCTGGCTTTGGCTCTGGCTCTGGCTTCTCTGAGCTCTTTGGTTTTCAATCCACCTCCAAGCAACTTCAAAAATCTCTGCATTGCCTCTCAATCGTGCTCTCTGGCTTTTGTGAGGCCTCTTTCCGGCTTTGCGACTTCCCGTCCATTTCTCTGTGTGTGATCATTCCTCTATCTCTTCGGCTGGCCCTCTGGCTTCTGGCTCTGTGGCTCTGTGCATTACAAACGGATCATTTTTACAAAACGCCCGCTTGTAGCGTTGCACAATGATCAGGGGAAGTTGCAAAGGAATCAGGGCCTTCCTTCAGGCAAAAGCCCGAAAACAGAACAAAATTCCAATACATAGAGATATACCAGGAATATACTATTGGGTGTAAAAACCCAGATTTCAAAATCTATGAAATCGCGCTTATAATCCCTATCGGGTCCTCCTTTAATTGACATATCGCATCGCATAGGTGGGAGGTCAAAAATACCTCAATACACCGAAATACATTGAAAATGTCAAATTCCCGGATTTCAAAACTTATGAAATTGGGTCTATAATTCCATCGGGTTCACCCCTTATCGGCATATCGCAATTGCATGTCACAATCGCATGTAACAACCCTTTGTATCGGGGATCTGCCGATCGTTGATCACCCCGATCATATCCTGACTGTTAATCCTACTCGTCGATCTGACGGTTGGCGTGCGATCGCACATTCGCCCGTTTCTTTATCGCAATATCATTGTTGCAATGGCCCCGGGGGTCTTCCCTTTGGTTATGCTGACCGTCAATCTGTCGATCACTGATATCACACCTCGCGTATCGCATCAACGGGGTCTATGCCTATGCTCCTTTGATGGCCGATTGCCCCGATCGTTCCAATCGTTGACTCCATCACAACGGTCCATTCCTGCCTGGATCCAACAGTTGTAAGCTCTCATTGCAATCGCATAATCACATGTCGCTATGCCTGGTGTCTCGATATCGGGCGAAGGCCTACCTCCGATGCGATAAGTCAGAGGTCACAATCGGGGGTCCTTCCACCTTCGCTTTAAGTCCTCCCCTTGGCTTTTTCTAATGCGACTTCTTCAATGAGCCTTTTAGGCCATTTTTATAAGAATTTTCTTCCTTTTCAAAGGACCATGGAAAACTTCTTTCTGCGATAACTTCTTCACCCGAAGTCAATTTTAGCCCATTCAAATTGCAGTAGATTCAGAATAAAAATATCTATGTAATTGGACTATTCCCAATAGCAAACCTTGACTTTCATTTTCCTATGTGAGGAACACTTTAGACTTAGAAGTCTATTCTAGATCCATTTTGGATCATTACTAATGGCGAAAGGGTAGTAAAGGAAACTCATGATAAGAAAAAAAGAAATGTTAATCATGATTTCGTAGATTCTAACATTGGATTGAAGACCCACCATGTTCAAAAGATCGATATGAGGAAGTTTGATGGTAAGGATCCCGTAACATGGATACTATATATGGAGCAATATTTCAATCTCCACAATGTGAAAAACACACAAAAGGTACGCATTGCAACTTTATATTTGGAACCCAATCAATTTGTATGGTCTCGATGGCTTTGCTCTCGTAAACAAATTGTCACTTGGCTAATTTTTACGAAAGAAATGATAGCACATTATGAGGATACAAAAAGAAACACATTTTTTAGCCAATTGACAAAACTTAGACAAAATGGTTCAATGGTGGAGCACATTGAGGACTTCCAAAAATTGAATAGAAGGATAAAAGATATTCCAGAGGAGCATAGGATTGATGTGATCATAGGGACTTTAAAAGGATAACGTCCAACATGAGGTTTTCCTTTGGGAACCTGATTCATTAGAGAAGGCTTCATGTTGGCAAGAAAAATTGAAAGCAAAATTATGGCAACAAGGAAGCCTACCACTCACAACTATGAAGATGGAAGTGTTGTTGCCCCTGGCCTTCCACAACCTACAAGGTTGACACCACAAAATTTGGAAGAAAAAATAGCAAAATGGCTTTGTTACAGTTGTGATAGAAAATACACTAAAGGTCATAAGTGTGTTGAGAAGAAATTATTTTACATAGATTGTGAAGAGGAGGAAGAAAAGGAATAAGAAACGTCAAAAGAAGAGGATATACACTAGGAACAAACTCTAGAGAAAGAAGAAATGAATTCAACCATATATTGTAATGCATTGACTGGAATTACCACTCCTCAAACTATCAATATAGAAGGACATATCAAGAAGAAAAAGCTAACAGTGTTGATCGATTCAGGTAGTACCCATAATTTTACATTGTAAGATAGTCAAGGAATTGAATTGCTTCCTATTTCCAGCACTAGAGTGTCAAGTGATGGTTGCAAATGGAGGAACCATAAATTGCTCTGGAAAGTGCCATAATATCAAGTTATCCATGGGAGAATATGTATTGAATAGTCCAATGATTTCTATTCCAATGGGTGGTGTTGATGTTGTACTAGGAGTCCAATGGCTACAATATTTAGGTATGATAGCTTTTAATTTTCAAGAACTTTTCTTGAAATATTTTTCAGAAGGAAAGGAAGTTGAATTAAGGGGTATCGCAGGGAAACTGGGAAATATAATCAACTCTAACAGCATGAAAAAGCTTCTAAAGAAAGAACAATGAGGCGTAATTGCACAATTATGTTCGCTAGAGGTTTCCACATCGAAATCATCTATTTCTCCAAATCTTCAAAAAGTTTTAGATAATCATTCTAATTTATTTGAGACTACCAAATGTCTCCCACCTATTCTTGATCATGATCATGCTATTCATTTGATTCCAGGAAGTGTTCCTCCAAACATCAGGCCTTACAAATATCCCTATTCCCAAAAGGGTGAAATTGAACATATGGTTGTAGAAATGCTAGAGGCTAGTATAATTCAACCTAGTCAAAGTTCTTTCTCTGCTCCAGTAGTATTGGTGCATAAGAAGGATGGATCATGGCACATATGACGGGATTATAGGGATATCAACAAGCTCATTATTAAAGATAAATTTCCCATTCCTGTCATCGATGAATTATTGGATGAATTGCATGGAGAAATTAACTTCACCAAGTGTGATCTTCGTTCAAGATATCATCAAATCAGAATGAAGACTGAAGACATTTTGAAAACAACATTTACAACTCATGAGGGTCATTAAAAATTTTGGTCATGTCTTTTGGCCTTACTAATGCACCTTCTACATTTGAAGGTTTGATGAATTCCATTTTCAAAACCTTCCTTAGAAATTTGTGTTATCATTTTTTGATGATATACTAATCTACAACAAGTCTTGGAAGGATCATGTTGAACATGTTGACAGGGTGCTCAAACTATTGGAGGAGAAACAAATATATGCAAAAACCTCAAAATGTTTCTTTGGAGTACAAGAGGTGGAATATCTGGGTCATATTGTATCTCATGAAGGTGTTATGGTAGACCCTAGCAAAATTAAAGCCATTAAGGAATGGAAAATCCCCGCATCCATAAAGAATCTGCGAGGATTTCTCCAATTGATAGGGTATTATCGTAGGTTTTTTAAGAATTATGGGAGAATAAAAACACCTCTAACAACATTACTGAAGAAAGATGCATTTTCTTGGACTCCAGAAGCAACAAAGTCCTTTGAACATCTTAAAGAAGCAATGTGCCAAGCAACAGTCTTAGCTACACCAGATTTCACAAAAACCTTTATTGTGGAATGTGATGCTTGAGGAAATGGAACTCGTGTTGTTTTAATGCAAGAAGTAAGACCCATTGCTTTCGAAAGCCGTCCAATCAAAGGAAAGTATTTACACAAAGCTATTTATGAAAAGGAAATGTTGGCAATACTACATGCACTTAAGAAATGGTGACCTTACCTAATGGGAAGACACTTCAAGGTAAAAACAGATCATGATAGTATTAAATACTTTTTAGAACAGATATTATCTTCAGAAGAGCAGCAAAAATGGGTCACAAAGATGTTAGGCTATGACTTTGAAATCATCTACAAAAATGGGAAGCAAAATGTTGTTGCAGATGCACTCTCAAGAAAGGATGGGGATGTGGAAGCATTTCTTTGTGTCATTTATATTATCCAACCAGTTTGGGTAAACGAAGCAAGGGATGAATGGAAGAATGATGAAGAAGTGTGGCAACTCATTCAAAAGTTGCAGTAAGATCCTAGTACATCTGATACATTTAGTTGGAAAAATGATTCGTTATGGTACAAAGATCACTTATACCTCTGTAAGAATTCCCAACTCAAACAAAATATTCTTCTTGAATTGCACACCTCTCCCTTAGGGGGGCACTCAGGATTTTTAAAAACTTACCATAGGGTTAAGAACTAAGAAGGATTTTTTTGGGATGGCCTTAGATCTGATATTCAAAAGTTTGTGGTGGAATATTTGGTTTGCCAACAAAATAAAGTTGAGACAATTAAGACCCTAGGTCTAGTACAACCTTTATCCATTCCAAGTCAATGTTGGGAGAAGGTTTCAATGGATTTTATCACAGGTTTACCCAAGTCGAAAGGAAAGAGTATCATCATGGTGGTAATTGATAGATTTACCAAGTATGCACACTTTTGTGCACTATATCATCCATTTAAAGCCAATACAATTGCTATTGCATTTATGGAAACAATTCAAAATCTACATGGAAACCCAAAGATTATTGTAAGCGACAGAGATCCCATTTTCATTGAAAATTTTTGAACATAATTATTTTCTTGTTTGGGTATTCAATTAGCTCATACCTCTTTTAATAATATCTAATATGATGGGTAAACTAAGATAGTGAACAAATTTTTGGAAGGATATATTAGTTGCTTTGTATATGATAAATAGACACAATGGGTCAAATGGTTGCCTCTGGCTGAATGATGGTATAACACTCCTTCCATACCGTAGCAAAAATGACCCCAGTTATGGCACTTTATGGATATCATCCACCGTTCATCACATCATATTTAAGAGAAAATTCTAAGTTTCGAGCAGTGGAAGATCACATTGAGCGCCAACAACAAGTTCTCCAACTTTTAAAGGATAACCTCACTTTGGTGCAGAATAGAATGAAACAACAGGCAGATCAACATCGTAGCAAAATAATTTTTGATGTAGGTGATTGGGTATTTCTATGACTACAACCATACACACAATTGTCCCTCAAGTAAGCTAAGAAGGATAATAAATTATCACCAAAGTATTATGGCCCATACAAGGTGTTGCAAAATATTGGTACTATGGCATACATTTTGGAACTTCCTGCATCTTCTCGAGTGCGCCCAGTTTTCCATGTTTCATGCTTAAAGAATGTTATAGGTGACAAGCTCCCAGTTCAAACAATATTGCCAGAAGTTGACGAGAAAGGAAAAATCATATCTGAACCTGAAGCATTCACAGAAACAAGAACTCTACATCTACAAAATCGATCAATTTCAGAGTATCTCATCAAGTGGAAGAATTTACCCGCTGAAGATTCCACATGGGAGGATGAGAATTTTATACAAAAGCATCCATAACTACTCAAGTGTTGAGGAAAACACCTTTTTGAAGGAGAGGAGCATGTTAGGTCCCTATAATACTAGTGTATTCCCTTATTATTATTGTCATTGTAGCCCCTTATTGTTATTGTTGTGCC
>APFE030874490.1:17552-39594 GCA_000404065.3 Pinus taeda
TGTAGATCACCTGATAATGCAATATAGTAAAGCAAAATACTTGATCCACTTCTACAAACAATTATGCGGAAGCTTAATCGAATTGAGCAAGATCAATTGAACACATATAACTGATAAGAAGAAATCAATCACACATAACGCAGAAGAAATAACCCGGGGAAAGCCTCAGCCTAAAACCCCAACTCTGTATTATCATACAAGTGGAAATATAGTTTGGATTACGAAAAGAATCAGCTCACAAGCTATCCTGCTCTCTCTGTAATCCCTATGCTGCTCATAGACAGTCAAAGGCCTCTCTCAAACCTTCTCCTCTGCCCTCCAAGCCTCCTATTTCTTTGCGCAATTTTCCTTGTCGTCCAATGTTGTCACTTGTGTGAATTGGCCTCTTCACACACTCACTAACCTTTGATCTAACTGCACAATCTTGAAGGAGATAAATCCTTCTCCATGGATGAGCTTCCTTTATAGGAAAAATCCATCCAACTGATAGTACACTGTCCCTCCTTTGATCTCAACTGGGTCTCCGTCTGAACTGACATGCATGAGTTATTCATGAGAGAATATTCAGTTATCTGAAGTGCAACAGTTATATGCAAGCATGCATTAACTAACTGAACTCACATTAATTCAACAAAATATTTGAATTAATCTAACTGGACTTGACTCAGTTAACTGAGGCAACTAATTACAACTCAATATTACAACTCATCCTTATCTCTTTAACTGATGGATAAATTCATAAATTAATGGAGAAACTGTTGCATGTCCTCACATAGACTTCATGTTTGATTTTCCACAACTAATTAACTCATGGTGAATTAATTAATTTATTTTCAAACAGGTGTCAAGTTCAAATTAGAATTTTACTTCACTATTTTAGTTTAGGGACTGACTAAAATAGGAATCCATCCCGAATTGCTAAAAATAGCAATGCTCTTTTTATCACTTCCATTTTTCATTCCCTGTTTCTCAATCCAGCACTGGTACCCATACTGCTATTTACAACAATTGTATTTTTAGCATTTCTTGTTGCTATTTTCAACGCTCCCTCTCAACAAGAAAGGTATTCAACTCGAACCTGATCCTGTACCTTTGGAATGTTCTGCATGCAACACTTTTAGCAAGTGTGGTTGCTCCAACAACTCTAGAAACAAAAAAACTCCCCACTGACCTCTTTGTTGGGCTAGAAACATACTTTGATGCTGAAGCTCTACCTGCTACTGACAAGTGCTCCCTCTCTGACCTCTGAGCTGTTGCAACACTCCATGCATCTCGCACCATTGCACACCTCTTTGTGCCATCCTGCACTGGTGCAACATTCTTGTGCCTCTTGCATTTTTGTAGCCTGCTAGCTCTACACAGTCTTGGGACTCATGCACTGTATCTCTCTTTGCCGCTCCATCCGCATCTGTCTCTACCCACTCAGCCAGTCCTGCTACTCCTCGTCGGGGCTCCTGTAGGAAAGTTGAATTAAAGAGGTTGGGCACCTCAAGGATCCTGCCCCTATTCTAGCCTTCTTGGGACGATCAATCCACATCACCCCACCTCCTACCTAGAGGTATGGATGCATGTGATCCCTCTACCCACCTGGCTCGAAATTTCCCCCTAATGGAGGTCTCTGCATGAGTAGATGTCTCTACCTGATCTCCTCTCGACTTCCCCAGTTGTGGCTGCTCCACAACCTCCTGAAGTTGCTTCACCAATCGTGTCTTCTCCACAATCATCTGAGACTTCTTTTGGTGCTACATGTTGAGAGGTAATGTACTCTCCCTCTCAATCACCAAGTCTCCATCAGTTGCCTTGCTCCTCAAGGCTTTGCATGCATCTTGAACCTCAAGAGCATACAGGTTCTTGACCCGTGAATCGATTTGCTTCACCTGTCTAGTGGTGATGTGTCGAAGGAAAACATTTCCCTTACTAAAGACTACATCATAGCCTCTGTCTTCCCGCATCACGATCGACACCAAATTTCTCTTCAGTCCTGGCACATACTTGACATCAATCAAGGTAATGTGAGCTCCATGCTCCCTTTGAAAAACAACTGTGCCTACACCTGAGACATTATACTTTTCATCATTACCCATCACTATGAGTATTTGGAGATCTTTCTCCTCCAAGGTAATGAACAAACTCTTGTCGTCAGTCATGTGGTTTGATACACGAGGCTTGATGTATCCTTTGTCCAACATTTCCTTCATCTGCAACTTCAACTCTACCAACTCAGGTGTGCTCATCCTATAAGGTGCTTTTGATGTCGAAGTTTCCCATGGCACCAATTCAATAGAAAAGTCTACCTCCCTATGAGGTGGCAACCCTGAAATGTCCTCAGGAAATACATCCTGAAACTGCTACAAAACTGTATACCTTCTCAACACATCAGGATCCTCAACCTCCTTACCCTTGTGACTAGAAATGTGTATTGCAAACATCACAAAATCTGCAACTATGCTTAGCCTGCATAGCGGTAATCATCCTCACTAATGTAGGCCTCTTCTTTCCCTGCAAAGTCCTCTTTTCCCCAGTATCATCCACACACTCAATAGCATTGTCGAAGCAATCCACATTGGTTCTATGAAGGTATAGCCAATCCATACTCAAAAGCACAATATACGATCCCAATGGTAATACATTCAAATTTGTTGTTGTAGGCATACCATTTAACTCAAATGCATAAGCTCTTACCCAATGGTGAACTCGCTTATTTGTACCTGTAGCCAGCTGTACCAACCAAGTTTTTGCATGCACTTCTTTTCTCAAACCACACTTATCCACCAGGTCAGGATTAATATAACTATAGTTAGATCCAGGATCAATCAAAATAGAAACAACTTGATCACAAAGCTTACCGTCCATCTCAATGATCGATGCTTGATGATCCGCCTGCCTGTTGTCCATAGTTGCATAAATCCAAGGAATGATCTGACCAACATCACCAACTGTATGCGCCTCTTGAGCATTGTAGATATGGGGTATACCACCACTCTGGTACTGCGGACAATCCCTCTTACGATGATCCTTACCACATATCCAACACTGCAATGGTTCCCTACCATTGCCTCTAGCCTGATGCTCTCCATGTCCTTTCTTAGCTGTATTGAATCTCTTGTAAGAAACTACATTATATTTCTCACTTGCAACTTGAGGTCTTCCTCTCTTTAGTGGTAATTTTCCTTTAGCTTTTTCATTTCTTTTCAAGTCATGCTTAGGCTCAACCTTGGGCTTCGACTACTCATAACAATGCTTCAACTTTCGGATGGCCTCCTCCAATGATCTAGGCTCATCGAACTCAATTTGGTCTCTGTATGCAACTGGTAGTCCACTATTGAATCTCTAAACCTTTTCCTTCTCCTCTCTGAGGTAAGGCAAATATATCAATAGTTCCAAAAACCTGCTATTATACTCCTCATCTGTCATAGAATCCATCCGCAACTCATAAATATCCTTAGCCTTGTCATCATAGTACCTCTCAGGAAAGTACTTCTTCTTGAAGAGTCTTTCAAATGTATGCCAAGTCAAATATTCCTCATGTATATCTTTGACATTCTTCACGTATTCCCACCAGATATCCACTTTACATTTGAGACTAAGAGTGACTATCTTTGCTTTCATGTTTTCGGAATAATCATGCAATTAGAATAATTTATTTATACCAAGCAACCAGCCTTTGAATCTTGCGATTTCTTCATTTCTCCATCAAAGGTAGGTGGCTTTTATTTCTTAAACTCATCTGGAAAGTATCCCCTATCACTCCTCCTGTAAGGATGATGATGATGACGATCATGATGCCTGTCAGAACCAGAACTAGAGTAATATCTGTGCCTTTCACCTCTCTTATCTGGAGTGTCCAACATCCTATCATATCTGATAATGTCAAATCTATTTGACTTGTGTCTACTAGGAGACCTATTGCCATATGCCCCATTAGTTCTGTCATCTTGTCCATGGCTGATACGAAATGGTCCCTGTCGCTGTAAATCTGACAAACTCTGAAGTGATATCGCATTCACCTCTACTTGTTTCTCTTGTGCCTGCATGATTTTGTCATTGTCTGCTTTGCAACTCCTTATTTCTTCCTTTAGGCTTCTTAATGTGTCTGCCAAGTCAAAATAGTGCCCCACACCATGCTGCTCATCTGATGCATAGGGAGATTCAATGTAGTCTACCACCTTGCTAGCCATTTGATCTCTTTCCTGTAAGGCATACTATGTCAGCTAAAACAAATAACCATAAATCAACACACCTTAGCATAACTTAGGGAGGATACCTTGTCTACAAGATCATCAAATCAGCGTGATGCATGTATAACATAACCATAATAACATATAGACATACATCAAATAAGTGCATCAACGCATAAACATCATTCTAGCTAGGGTCCAGTCATCAATGTAAGGCCATATCAACAATGCATGTTATGACCTACTGCAAGACAAAAACCATTACTCCATTGTACACATTGCCTCATGTAGTTATCAACCTACATAAGCAATGCCTAATCAACTACACATATGCATAACCGTATATAGTCGAGTAGAAGCGATCAATTCTTGTAATCAACCTACAAGACTGATACATGTAATCAAATATTCAAGAATGCAACCCAACATACAAGGATGTAATCAAGCTACATATAATCATATACTCCTGACATTGTATTCCATAAAACTGACATCAAGTTCCTCATGATAACCTTACTACAACCATGATCATTATGATGCAGTGAAACAAGCACATGAAATGCAAGTGTAAAAGATACACACACAACTGAAATGCATGCATGACCAAACAGAGCTCATCCAGTTCAAGTGGTGAACCATGTTCTAATACCAATATTTGGTATTAGACATGACCCAAAGAGAGTGCAACCCTATGTGATACCAATCTGTAACACCCCCTCCTCCTAGGTCCACCCAAGCAGCCAACCAACCGAGAAAACATGTGATGAGAGAAGTTACTATAAGGGATTCAATCTCCTTGGTGACCTTAAGGAAATGAAATCGACGGAACTCAAAAAACAAACCCATCCACATCAGCAATTACACCCCCAGGAGACATGTCAACCACTCAGACATACTGTCCCTGGGTCCCACTGATGTTTTAAGCCTCTTAACCCAGAGTCGATCTCATGCTATAGGAAAGACAACGACCAACAACTCAAAGTCACTCTCATATGCCTCTGTGCCAGCCACTGTGGACTTTTCTCAGCGTACTTGTGCTAGCGACCTCGAGATTTGAGCCACTTTTCTATCCCAAAATCCTGACCTTTGCCCAGACCTTGTTACAACCTTCAGAATCATTCAAAGACATGATAACAATACAAAATACTCAAAATCAACCTCAAGATTAGGCCTGAGCATCCCCAATCGGGACTGACATTCTGTGAAATACTTTGCATCAATGCAACCTACACGTCTAGGATAAAAGATAGAGCATAAATGGATGATAGAACTTATGAAACATAACTAGAAGGATCACCTCCTTCTCAATTGAACTATTACATTGTTAGGCCCCTATACTACTAGTGTAACCCCTTATTGTTATTAATACAACCCCCTTATTATATTGTGGTACCCATGTAGTCCCCATATTGTTATTATTGTGCCCTTACATTATTATTGTTATGTCGTTTCTGATTATATTATGAACCCTTAGACTCCTATATATAGAAAGGAGGTCTTGTCATTTGTATCATCGAAGAATTGTTCATTTGTTTAATGTAAAGGAGGTTGCCCCCTCGAAGAGGCTTATTTCTAAGGCGTTTATTTATCTTTTCTATCTTTTTGTGAGTTGGTTTCATAACATTTGGTATCAGAGCTGTGGATTCTAGGGTTTCGCTGCTCCAAACAGGTCATCGTGGAATTTTCGCTATAACTTTTTTTTGCGACGTTTCAAACACTAAAAAAAAACCCATTTGGGTTGAAATCTTTCTAAAGCTTGGGTACGAATTTCAGAGCTTTTCATGCTATATTTGCGTAGATATGATATGAGGAATTTAGGGTTTTTGTAGACCCCTGAATTACATTCCAAACAGGTCACAGTGGGAAAATCATCATAAATTTCTCTCTGAGAAACAAATTGAAATTGCGTAAGAATTTATAGAAAGAGGATAGACTGTAGTTTCTTGTGTATATTTTTCAGATCCAAAGGTAGAAACAGTGACACATGGCACGTCGTACAAGTTCACTCCACTGAACTAGTCTATAATCAGGTCATAGTGGGAGATTTGGCATAACTCTTCCTTGGAGAATCCAATTTGGATCAGAATGGTGGCATTAGAAAGAGGACGCAGAGGGCTACTACTGGTCACAGTTTTAGAACTTAAAGATCTGAAAGTACAAAGTTACAGTTGTTTCAATATTGAGCTCCTAAAATCAAGAAAAAGCGAGATGAGGAAGTTTGATAGCAAGGATCCAGTAAATTGGGTACTACAGATGGAGAAATATTTTGATCTACATGGTGTACCACTATTACAAAAGGTATGTATTGCATCTTCCTATTTAGAACAAGATCAATTTTTATGGTATAAAGGGCTTTATTCTCGTAAACAACTTGTTACGTGGTCAATTTTCACAGAGGAAATTATAGCACATTATGAGAATACAAAGAGCAACACTTTCTTTAGAGCAACACCACAACAATTGGAAGAAAAAAGAGAAAAAGGGCTTTGTTACAAAGTGGAAAGAAAAATTATGGAAACAAGGAATTCTACCCCTTACAACTATAAAGATGGAAGTGTTGTTTCTCCTAGCCTTCCACAACCTATAAGAGTTACACCACAACAATTGGAAGAAAAAAGAGAAAAAGGGCTTTGTTAAAATTGTGATAGCAAATGCACTAAAGGTCATAAGTGTGCAAAGAAGAAATTATTTTACATAGAGTATGAAGAGGAGGACGAAAAAGATCAAGAAACATCAAAAGAAGAGGATATAAACTAGGACCCAACCCAGAGAAAGAAGAAATGAATCCGACCATATCTTATAAAGCATGGACAAGAATTACCACTCGTCAAACTCTCAAGATAGAAGGAAATATCAAGAAGAAAAAGGTTCAAGAAGTGAAAGATCACATCAAGAAAGAAGAAATGAATCCAACCATATCTTGTAATGCATTGGCCGGAATTACCACTCCTCAAACTATCTAGATAGAAGCACGTATCAAGAAAAAAAGGTTCAAGAAGTGAAAGATCACATTGAGCATCAAGAAATGAATCCAACCATATCTTGTAAAGCATTGGAAGAAATTACCACTCCTCAAACTCTCAAGATAGAAGGACATATCAAGAAGAAAAAGGTTCAAGCAGTGAAAGATCACATCGAGCATCAACAACAAGTTCTCCATTCGTTTAACAACTACAAGTAAATACATGAAATAACCATGACATAAACCAATCATTCAACCATACTTATAACCAACATAAAACCATATAAATATGAGAGATATGATATCCATTAAATCGAAATATAAACTAGTGCAAAAGTAAGAGAACTTAGCTTTTATTATTCATAGGAAAATATGACTAGGTTCGAGACTTCCACATGCCACCCGACCATAGACATGGCTGAACCAAATTTCTCTTCCAGCCAGTCACCCTCGTGCCATATTCCAAGCATGAATGTGGGATCTTATAGAACAACCAAGGGAATAAGAGGTTAAACCACCTCCACCCTCATCAAACCGTGATCACACCAAAACCGATACTCGAATCACAACAGAACTGAACTAGGAATGCCATCCGGAATCCATCACTATCCTTGAGGAATTTTTCGTCTCCTTGTCTCTCAAGATTTACGACAATCCAAAATGGTCACTAGGCCCTAAACCGAGACTAGTCTCTCAAGGTTTATTGCAATCGAAACCCAGATCACTAGGCCCTAAACTGAGACTTCTCCCTCGGGATTTACCGTGCATCTCGCCAAAACTGGTCAAGGGATCCTAGGCCTTTGGGAATGGAACTTGAGACCACCTCCGCTCTAAATTCCGAGATCCACCCGACAAACCAAATCTCGAAAACTGAAATAAACATCTCAACGTACCATGGCATTCGGAAAAAGCAAGGCTATGCTGAAAACCACTGTCATAACTCGTCAAAACCATTGGACCAATAGTAAGAGAACCATACAACATGCAAATCCATGCATGTCCAAACCAGCTAGGAAATTACACATGCAAAAGGTTACCTACAAGTATTCATGTTGAAGTTGCTTGATCCTACTTTTTCCTTCTTTGATCCTTGCTTTCCTTCCTTTCCTTTTGCTTGCTTTTCCTTCCTTGATCCAAAATTAGGGTGCTCCTAGAAAACTCTAAGTGACCAAGAGTGAGAGAGAGAGAATAATGAGAGAGCTATAAACTTGAGTTAACAAAAGGCTAGCAAAAGCTTCACACTACAAAAGCTTGCCCACTAATCTTGATAAACCTTTTTATGAATGAGGTCTCTAATTTCTTCATTTTCCATTATTTTCCTTCAATTTCCTCCTCACATGCAATCTATGACCTTTCACCTTAATTTTCTCCTAATTTGCTTTATTTTCATCAATAAATGTACCAAAAATGCATTTTTTTTCCTTTTAATGCCTTTTCCAATTTTCCTTAGCCAAAACACACATCTAGTGATTCCCACTAGGATATGTTTGCCCAACATTCATCTTGGAATACGTGTCCCTTACCTGTGGTCTTATTTTTCCTTTATTTACTTTTATTACATGAACTTTTCACGAGGGTTGTTACAAAATTGCACCAAGTGGATGCAGATATCATTTTTCTCAATGAAGTAATTAAGAAAGAATAGGTTTACATGGAACTACATCAGGTCTTTGAGGTACATGAGAAGAAGTCTCATGATTGAAGAAGGTTTTGTACAATCACAAGAAAACAATTTTGGCTTTGTATTTTTGGGTTGATGGATCAAGGTTGATCCTAGATGATTTGTTTATGGCAGAAGCAGAAGGACTTATTTGTTAGAGGGAGCAGTTGTGGTAGAAAAAATTTCTTCCACAACAGAGGGAGTAGTCAGGGAGCTCTGTTTTAGCTTCAGAGAGAGTTAACCTCTGAGTTTGAGATGATGGACTATCATTATCATTGTCGGTCTAGATAACTAAAATGTTAGAAAGTAACAATGGAAAAGGAGGTAGCCATGATCTCCACATCAGAAGTTGTTTCAAAAATAGTACGCATTTAGGGTAGCCAAAAAGAATCCATGATGATGAAACCAATGAAGGAAGTTGATCAATCAATGGTTGAACCAAGGAATGTGGCTCAACATGTGTTGAAGTCCTGTCATGGTACAGTTGGTCTAGGCAGAATCAGTTATGAGATATGCCTCAAACAATGAAGTACAACTATATGGAATCATAAGATATAGATTAGGTAGAGAGTGTGAATGAAAGAAAGAGCTCATCGAGATATTGCTTCAATTTGAGCTCTATGTTGATTTCTTGGATGAGTAGGAAACACATATCTGTTGCACTCACTAATGTAGAAGTCAAGTATGTTGCAACTTAGTTGCCAAGTTGTGAAGCAGTATGGCTTCAGAAGATACTTGCAAGATTTTCTTGATCAAGTGCAGGTGATGATCATGATGACAGGTTGAAGCACAGTGAGTTCAAGTACCAATACATGGTACGGAAGGAAGCAATATGGCTTCAAAACTATTATGTAGCCAATATTGTTGATAAAGCCTCTATCCCAGGATGAAGTTTGAATACTTCAAGAACAAGCTTGGAGTGATTGAGCATTTACCTCATAGCAAGATGGAGTGATTAAATTGCAACATCTAAGACATTCATTCTCCTTAGGTTAGGTTGACAGGGATCAGGGAAATTTTTCCAAAGTGATAGCATCAAGGACAAACATTCTTCTTGTGTCAACTATGTTGACCAAATTAGGGAGAATGGCCCAGCAGAGGGAAATCATTATTCCCGGTGTCAAGTATATTAATGAGATTAAGAAGAATGGTCCTAAAGGCCCATAATCACTCAGTTGAGTGAGTGCCTTTTAGCATCAGGCTTATATTACTCTCCAGATAGGTTGAGTGAGCCCATTTAGCATAATGGCCTAGAGTGAGGCCTTTATATTTGGGACCTGATTACTTAAATGGATCAAGTGTGTCTGTTATAGACATATTTGGGCATTGCAACCCCAATCACATATGTCCATAAACCAAGGGCTTCTAAAACCCCTAAAAGTGTTGTTTCATACCCCAAAGGAATAAGGTCAGCTGATTACATCATTTCCCAGAAGTTCTCCCTGAAAAACTGCTCATAACTAGTCAAAACTGGACCATACAGACTGCTCCATGCATAGGGTGTGATGCATCTCACCTATTACACATAGCGGGTGCGATGCAAACTGAAAAGCCCTTCTGTAGGGTGCGATGAGCGAAAGAAGACAAATGGCAGAAGCAGTTTGCTAGGTGGAAACTTAGAGAATCTTCTAGAAACTGCTCATATGACACTTGCCTCTCTGAATTCGCCCAGGGATGAGTAAGAGATCATGAAATCTCTAAGTGGAACCAAGAACTATCAGTGAAATGACACTAATCAAAATCCCAAAAGTTGACTCACTCTCCTGCAAACATCTATATATGGATCCCTCATCCTAGAGATCCAGAGGCTGGAATTTTGTAATTTGCAAGGAAGTGCTATTGGTTTCTCTTTGAAGACATTGTTGGGTGATCTTGCTTTGTATGAGGTGAATAGGGCTTTCATGCTGGGAGGATGATGCTGGATCAGACAGCTTGGTTGTAATCCTCTCTTCTACTACTTCTATCATTAAAGCTATTTGAGTTTTCCTCCATATGCTTGTATATCTCTGAATCTTGTATTTGTATATGCGTTTATATGGTTAATGTACATCTGATCCTACATTGTTTATGATTATAGATCTCTATGCTTTGATGGTATTTTGTTGCTTTGACTCTACAGGTGTTCTTTGAAGCGGGACAAGTGAGAAAGGAGTGGAGAAAGCTCTATCAAAGGAGAGAGGAAACAAGCAAGGAGACTAGCGAAAGACCGAGGTTGGTACTCTCTGGACGAAATTTCTTGGCTGCAAAAGTAGGATGATTTTTTACCTTAGCATACCTAGCCAAACTAAGTTTAGTGGGTAGACTTATCACTTGATTAGGGGGGAGTTCGACCAGGTTTGGCCAAGACTACTTTGCTGATCAATTTGGCCCTATGAATGACTAGAAGATCTAGGTGTGTCTCTTGTTGAGCTGAAGAATTTCTCTATGGAAAATTTTGTTGGGATTCCCCCCCATGTGGTTTTTCCCAGGGTAAATGTGTGTGTTATTTTTTACTGTCTCTTTATGATCCTAATATAATTTTGTTTTATTATTGATATCCTTTGTGTATTTACTTTATGATGAATAAGAATGCAAGAAAATATTAACCTAAGATAAATCATAAGAAGTAATTATCAGTTTAGAGGATACTTGAAAAATCAACAATTCCCTCTTGGAGTATTGGTGGAAAATGGTGTGGCTAGTACCTTTCCTTCATTCCTTCCCGTATATATTATCTCTCATCCGAATTCAAGAAATTCCTAGTTGGTTGTGCCCATATGTCCCTATGGGAAAAAACAAGAGGCATTTGGGAAAGTCCACTTACACTGTAAAATCAGGATATGAATCACAATTGTTCACTTCTGCATCAAGCTCTCGTGTTTGGATGAACATTTGGAAACAAATAACCCCCCAAAGATAAATTTTTTTTGTTGGATGCCAACACATAAAATGACTTTGATAGCTAAGAAACTTTGGAAGCGTGGGAACCATGACCCATCTTTATGCTCTCTTTGTAGGTCTAAAGAAGAGTCAATAAATCATTTACTATTAGAATGTAAATTCATAGAGCAAGTTTGGGGATAATTTCTACAAGGAATAAACCACGTTTAATATGGCCGAAGCGATATCCAATTGTTTATATCCTAGCATAAACAATACAAGGCTTCCTTCAAAGTTTAGGCTTCCTTCAAAGGGAAACTAATCTTCGGAAGAATATGGATATCCCTTCCCAAATTTGTAGGTTGGAAGCTCTTGTTGAAATTTACGCAGCTACGGGACAAATTTCCCATGGGAAACCCTTCTGCACCAAGGGAAAGCCCCTATTTCCCTAAAGAGAAAATTCGAAATTGGGGATTATTATTATTAATTGATGTGATAAAATCAACATGGGAAAGTAATCATAAAAGCATTGGAAAATATATTTAAATACTAATTATGAGCAAAATTTTAATTTGTGTTTTTTCCTTCCAAATATGTCAAGTCGGCATAGCTCTTTTAAGTTATCCATTTGATTATGAAAAGTATACAAATAAAGGACCAATCCATCTCCAAATGATGAGAGACACAAAAAAATTTGTGGCTTGCGAGTTATTTTTGAGGTTTGCATTAATTTTGGGGATCACATTTATTTCTATGTGACTCACTCTCACTGATATGGCTCGCATATATCTATGACTCATCTTTGTTGTGTATCACATCAAATATTAGAGAGGCTCACATTTAATAGGTGGTCCACCTTCTACATAGTGACTCACACTATATACAATATGGCTCATATTATTTATCTGAGGACTCACATTTACAATAGAGTGCATAATCTCGATGGCTTGCATAAATCTACAATTCACATTGAAAGTGGATCACATTGAATTTGTGGCACAAGTTTTATGGCTCATTGTTAAATCACTGCTTGGATATGTGTTCTATGACTTTTGCATATTCACAATTAGTCTTATCACATGGATCACTAACCTCCAAGTGGCTCGTTGTTACTATAGCTCACATAGCGACTCATTTAGATGTTTTTGGCATGCATATTTCATTAAGACATAGTGGCATTGCTCTGGTGGCTATGGCATCATATTAACGGTGGTATCATTCTCAGTGATTGCTATACTCCATACAATGGTATCATCACATCATTATGTTTGTAATGGTGGCATCGATATATTATAGTGGCATCATATTACTGTAGATTAAATTAAATTACAGTGACTCGCTTGCTATTATAATGTGTGGTTCACTTGAATCTCTATGGGATGCAATGTATCCCTATATCTTGCTATTAACCTATAGTGGCTCTCTCATACTCCGAGATCACATACATTTCTTCTCTTACAATGAATTCATATATATTCTGAGATTTCATTATTATAATGGTTCACTATACTCTATGACACAAAATTCTCCCACATCTCTATGGCTCATTGTGGCTAACATACTTCTTTATATATGTTGGCAATGATACTTAAGGAAACCCTCATGATAGTAGGGTTGTCTTGATGATATTTGGAAAATTTTGTGTATGAATTAATAATGATAGTATAAAAGTGACTTGGTTGTGTAACAATGACACTTGATATGACATGATAGTAACATTTGGCAAGGCAATGACCTAGTATGACAGTGTCCTATGACAGTTATAACAATGTCTTGTGACAGTGCATCTATGACAAAAACTATATGATAATACCTTTATGATATATCATTAACCCTTTATGTATGGCAGTGACCCTAACACAACAATTATCTTTGGTATATGGCAGTGACCTTTGATTCTATGACAAGTGACCTATTGATATATGACATAAATCTCTGTACCTTTGACAATGATTATTGGGGCCATGATAGAAGTGCATATGGCAGTAATGATGGCACTTATGACATGGATGTTACTTCTTATGAAATTGATATGGCAACGACACATTATAGATTAGATATTTCAATTCACAAACATAGTTGTGAACTGACTTGAGTTGGCCCTAAGAGGCTTGATGTGATTGATGATGATGTCTCATGATTATTGTAATTGTATCCAACTGAACATTTGATGAATATCTAATAGAAGAAGAATTTGGTTGGGTTTTCCCTCTTGTGGGGTTTTTCACTGGTCTCTAACCTGAATCATGGTGTATCTATTGTGCATGTTTTTCTTCTATTGTTCCTTACTATTTCACTACATTGTTTATGTTATTGTTCTCTCTACTTAATTGCTAAAGATGAAATGATGTTATGGGGTGAATTTAATGTGTAAATGATGAAAAAAGTTGAAAATGTAATTATATATAACAGAGAACAATCAAGCCCTAAAAATTATCATGATATCATAACTAGGTTGAAGAAAAGTCATCGAGATTACCCTTGTGCAAACACTAATTGAAAATCAAAGAGTGAAATAAATGAAGATGGTGAAGACATAAAAGAATACTAGGGTTTGAAGGAAACCCAAGGAAACCCAAGGAAACCTTTGCTTTTGCAAATAGAAGCTAGGGTTTGAGAGAAACCCTAGGAGTGGCCTTGATATGGAAAAGGCCTAATATATTTCAGAATTGTTCATGATATGATCTTGTTCTTGTTGCTACACCACCCTCCAAAATTTCACTACATTCAAACTTTGGAGCCTACCAAATTGTTGCATTAAGTGTTGCTTTGGTTGTCAAGTGTTGTTTCACGTCATTCCATGTGTTTCAAGTTTTCTTAATCATTTATAAGTGTCTTCGCATTGTGTAGAGCATCTCTAGTGCACTTCATGGTTATAACACCTTTGTTTGTTGTAAAAATGACACTTTTGGTTGCATTCACACACATTTTGTTTATTATACTTGGGGAGTGTTTGTAAAATGGCGTTTTGATGTATATTCCTCAATGTTCAAGCATGTGTAAGTCATATTAATGATTTGGTATGTGTCGCACTTGATTTCATGTCTAGAATCATGTTGTTCGACCCTTGTTCTATCTTCCAAACTTAGAAAAATTTGGTTGCACAAGTTAACTCATTAAGGCTAGGAGAGAACATAGCGCACTATTAAGCCTTGATCGAGACCCCTTCCTTGTTTCGAAGTGCCATGTGCCCTCCAAGGGCACATAATGCAGTCCCAAGTATCATTCTCCTTCCATGTTCTGAATTGCACCCTCACAGAAATCCTTCCTCCTTGTTGAGGGCATGGCGCACCATCGAAGAATCATAATGATCCCTTCAACCTTTAGCATTGTACCCTACACCCTCTTGGCTCTCTTGAGCACATGAGTTCACCTTGAAACCCCAAAGATTCATCCCTTCAAGCTTCGACAGTGTGCCTTGCGCCCTTCGTAGCTCTCTTGAGTGCATTGTGCACTCAGGATTATGAATGCTCTTCCTTCATTCTTTCGACCTACACCGTGTGCCCTCCCTTGAGATTTATCTATCCTATTGAGCACATGAGCACACCTTAAAGCCTCGAAGTATTTAACCCTTCCCCATTTCACAGTGCACCCTTGCACCCATAAGTTTCCTTGTCCTTTCCGAGAGCACCATTAAGTCATGGAGAACAAATTTACATGGGACATGTTAGAATAGGAGAATTTTTTAGATTGATGTTTTCTTGCCATGAGTGGTTTCAATTGAAGGTATTCCAAAACAACATGGAAATGATACATGAAGAGATCAAGAAAATAGGGTAGCCAAAGGAAGCATTCAAGAATGAAGAACACATTCAAATCCTGATGATCGAAGGAGCCCAAAAGACTCCATGTGATCAAATACCCCTTGGAGGGTGAAGACATCAACAACATGGAAGTTGCATGCAGGATCAAAGATACAAGTGGCAACATTGTCACCTATCAAAGAAAGTCCATGTCATCAACCACTATGAGTCCAAGTCATCAAAGATAGTGACTTATCATGTCCTCACCAAATGATGTAATTATGTAATTATTGTAAAGACAAAGAAGTAAAAGTCCAAGGGTCATGTATGGACAAAAGAGCCATGTGTAGAAGTCCAAAAGAAATGTAATTGCAAGGGTCATATGTAATTACAAAAGTCATTTGGAAGTCCAAGAGTTGCATAGAAGTCCAAAGGTCATTAGAAGTTGAAAATTCATATGTGAAACTCAAGGGTCATGAGGATACGAAAGGTCATCCCTCAAGTTATAAAAGGGTCCTCATCTCTCAAGTAAATTACTTTTAACCTTGGCTTCTCCCACAAGGCATTAGAGAGATATATATAGTACTTTTTGGGAGAAAGTAGTGGCTCTAACGTTCCGCTATTGGAGCTAGTGATTTTCATTGTACTTATGTATCTTGGAACTTTTACTTTATACTTGAAGCCATTTGGCTAGCAAATTTTCATGCATGGATCATGGATGTTTTAAGACTACTCTTCTAATGTTTGTGGTTTATGTTGGCTTTCATACATACTAAAGTAATTGAACTATTTCGATGAATTTGGTGCTTAACTTGGTGGAAATGTGTTGTGATGATTGTAATGATCATTGCATCTATGTGAACTATTTCACTTGATGTTTAATGATTCTTCCTTGTTTATGTGTGTGCATCTCCATTATATTAGTACTATTAATTCTCTTTTAAAATATCACTATTATCCCTTGCAGTGAAATAACCATGATACATCTACGATTGAACATTCACATGGCACACTCTCTTGCTCATTCAAAAGAACATGTGCGCTACTCTCTCATTCTAATTGCTTAAGCCAAGGAAAATATCTAATTAAATGGCCATTAGGCCATACTTATGAATGAGACTCCTACACCAAATGGCGTGAGGTCTAATTGGGACCTCATATCGGGGAGATTCCCTATATGTTGGTGGGATCCAACACCGTCAACATTCTGGTTCGAGAAGGAGGGTCGCCAATTTTTTATGGTTGATAACTCATCACATCCCAATCATTCATCTCCTGGACAAGGCAGTAATATCCTGAGTACCATCCCTACTTCTATTCTCGAGGTAGGAGAGTCTTCTCAACTGATCTATATGGACATTGGTGGCCACATGCCTATTCCACCTGGACCCTCCAGTCAGTTTCATCTGTTTCCTTGTTTATTTCAACATTTACTATTTTTAGTAGTTTTTCGGGTCCTAAACTTCTGGAGCAGTTTTTACCCCCTAAACGCCTTTTTTTAGGTCCGTTGTAGGCCCATAACCATAGGTGGGGACCTACGACAGAACATGTAGTACTTAGGGAGACCTTTGGAACAAGGTATTGTATGTGCCAAACGGAGATAATATGACCAAGTTACGACCCCAAGAAGTTGGCTACCCAACTAACTCTAACTAGGCCCACAAAATCTTGGCATTACATCTCCTGGGCTTAGGGTTTTGGTTGTTTAGTTTTTTCTTATGTTTTTTAATAATAAATAGTCCCTTGAGCCTCATTGTAACACAGTTCAATTGGCATGTATCCGCCACATCTCTTCTCAGAGATAAGCTACCATCACCCAAGCTATCTTTATTTCCATTCTATTTGTAAGCATAGTTCAATATTTTTTTATGAATGAATTGAAGTGTTTTTTTGATGCATCTCTTTATTTATGATTATATCTGTAATTTTTTGCCTTCCTATTTAAGTTTGGATTAGTGGTTCATAGCAGTATTTCTCTGTTTTTCTTTGCATGTCCCCAACGAGGTCAGGGTATAAGGAGTTAGGGCTCAATCTGGTTGAACTGTTGCAAGATCAACCTCGCAAACCCTGATGACCTCCCATGACGGAAGAAAAGAAAGACAAGGGGGTAGGAGATACTTTCAAAATGTTGCTCGAGGAAGCCCTCGAGCGACAGAGGAACATGATGATGGGTAAATTTGCCCAGATCCTTTGACGACTACCCACAAGTGACACATCTTCATCCAACAACCACTCTGGAAGTGCCACTCATTTTAAGGTACAAGTTAACTTCGATATTCCCATATTTGAGGGCTTGATAGATGCAGACACCATAGATAAATGGTTAAATCTGTTGGAAGGATATTTTTGAGTTCATGACTTTTCCAATCGGGAAAATATTACTTTTGCAATTCTCAAAGCGCCCCACACATCAAGGACTGGTGGGAAACCTACTGTGAAAAAAAGGACAAGAATGAACCCTCGTTGTTTTCAACTACACCCACTTGGGATTCTTTGAGACGCCATCAAGGGACAATATTACCCTGTTGGCAGTTATGAAGATAAATACATAAAGTGGACCATGCTACAACAGGGAAGGGACCAAGATGTGTTGGAGTACACAAATATTTTCCATACCCTTTGCACGAAGTTGGGTAACAAGGACACCAAGCGAAATTTGGCACTCAAGTACCGTTACTATCTACACAAGTACATCCAGGATGAGATGGAGTTCCTTGACATTTCCTTGCTTGGCACAGTGTATTGATACGCTGTCAAGATTGAGCAAAAGTTTAAGCAGAAGAATCGAGACTTTGGATTTGCGAATCCAAAGTAAGGAAAAGGCACCCCTAAACCACAAAGCAAAGGACAGAGGCAAGGTGGGACTACCCAGGACAACCCGCCGAAGCTGCAAGCAAAGAACAACACCACGAAGACAAAGAAGGACTGGGAAAATGGTGTGAGTTCCATAAGAGATCCACTCACAACACAAGTGAGTGTCGGGCCAAGCAGTCAATGATGGTCGAGTTGAAGGCCTCTGAATCAAATGCATGTTCCGACTTTGAATCAGAACTCGATAAGGGGAATGAAAAAGGGAAGCAGATCATTGATGTAGAGCCCAGTGCCACCGTGGCCACTAGCAAGATCTAGAAGATTGAGCCTGAAGATCCAAAGGAGGGGGAATGCATCTTCCACTGCAGTTCTTTTTCGACAGCGGGAACCAAAAGAACCTCATTTCAGCAAAGGTCATGAAGTGACTGAGCCTAAAGATTACAACGTATCCACAACTGTACACCATCGGGTGGCTTCGTCAAGCATGAGATCTTCATGTCAGCTAGAAGTGCCACCTTCCCTACAACATCAAGCCATTCACGAATGAGGCACTGTGATGTTTCTCCTATTGAAGTTTGTGATGTACTGTTAGGACAACCATGTTTAAGAATCTATAGAAAAGTAGTGTAGTGTGATTCTTCATTACTTAATATCAATTTGTGGAGAATTTTTACTTTTCCTGATTAGCTTATTCTTCCTCTTCTTCTTATTAGTACATATGTGTGTACTTCATCAAACTACTATCAAAACATAAAAATAAGAACACAAGATGTTGGATCTCTTCAAGGGCCAACACCTCTTTTCTCTTGAGAGAAAAACCCTTTAGTGAATTTCTCTTATTGAAGCTTCTATTGATCAATGCCAAACCCTAGACCCCTGACAAGAGTATCTTCCAAGCACAAGTCAAGTCCTTCCTTCTTTCTGCACCTTATTTCTTGTCACTTTTTCATGCACTTCATTCTCTTACTATGATTCTTGTCTAGAGATAGACCTTCCTTGAGTGAGTCTTCTAGATGAGGTGTTCCTCTTCTATCCCTTACTCAAGTATACTTCAATTTTGACCAACCGAGATCCTTCTTGAGTGTATGATTGTTATGTTGCCCTTGTTTTTCACGTGTGGAGAGTACCCTTAGTGAATTAGGTTCTTTCTTCCTTGCTAGAGATAGGGTCTTCTTCGCTTGTCTTGGGAGGCCTTGTGAGCCTAGTGACTAGCCCAAATACCAACGAATCTTGCACTAAAATCTTGCTGCTACTAAAATTACAGCCTATCTTCCTTATCCTCACACGTGTGACTATTTCTTAGCCCTAGAAGCAGTTCCTAACCCTTGCTGAGTTTCCTTCTTTCTTCATTGCACTTTTGGAGACCCTTTTAGACTTCCCTTAACTTCCTTTTCTCGACTTATCTCCTCATTGACTTTAGAGCTTGCTTGAATACGTTAAAGAGGAGTGGAAAACCTCTATATATAGAGGTTTGTACCTCCATTTAGGCCGACTTGTCCACCATTTGCAGACCGACTTGTCAACTGTTTGTAGGTTGACTTGGGACTGCTAGGAAGATGATTTGTTGAGAAGAGTTCAGATAGTTTCCATGGTGGTGTACCATGCTTAAAGGAGCTTCCTGATGGTGCCATTACATAGGAGTAGACTTGAATTTGCTTGGAGGTTTTCCCTTTAACTTTAATATATATTTATACAAGGTGTAACATGCCCTTAAGGTCTTCAATCTTTTATTTTAACTATTTGACTCGCCTATAGCACTTTAAATAGTGCTAGACCTATTTCAATGAGCAAGAAACTCATTGGTAAATATTATAAAAATAATATTTCTTTTCTTGAGTAAATACAAATATCAAAAGTACATTTGTGAAGACTGAACCTAGTTACATTTCCTTCAACACTCCCTCTTAACTAGAGAGGTATTCATACAATATTCTAAGGTGTTTGGCTAGTATCAATCTTGAAGAATTCACATAAGAGAAACCAGATTTCCAATCCATATGTTATAGCATCATATCCATCAACATTATCATAGTGCAAGGCCCTGACTAAAAACTCCATCTCATCATGAGATCATGAGCTACAATGCCAACGAGACCAATGATTTATAGATACCTTCATCATTGTCTCTCAAGGTACATACCCACTCAGGTGTTCAGTGAGTATGACATTCTAG
Source organism: Pinus taeda (assembly GCA_000404065.3). Taxonomy (NCBI): domain Eukaryota; kingdom Viridiplantae; phylum Streptophyta; class Pinopsida; order Pinales; family Pinaceae; genus Pinus; species Pinus taeda. The sequence goes on from APFE030874490.1 coordinate 37,939, forward strand.
GACTATTCTTATATTGGGTTCCCAACCCTCAAAGAATATCAGTCCTCTTGCCTACTCTTGTCTTGGATGCCCTACACATCCTCAAAGAGTATCGAATGCCAGATGATGACCCAATCCTCCCATTATTTCTTCCCAATTGAAGGCAATAATGTAGTGTCTATCTTGTGTCTACATTTCCATTCATGGCCTTCAGCTAGACTTACGGCTGTTAGTCCTGGTCTAGTGCATGACCCATGAAATGAAAAAAACACAATTGTCACTCCTTTGTAATTAGGGGTGATCCAAAACTCCCTTTTGATCAGGGACCTGTCAGAGCTTCCCCTTAACTGGGGACTCTTTCCTTCATTAACAACTTTTTCTTCATGGGTGCTTTAGCTGCTTGATCTCCTTCCTTTTTTGATGTCATGAATTCTTTGTTTGAACTTCTTCTATGTTGGCACCATCCATTGATCACTTTCCTCCCTGGTTTGTCATGTCATTGCTTCCTTCGTGGGAAGTGGCTTTCATGTCATACATCAGGTTTTCTTGTCATCTTGACTACTCCTTTGTCATTTTGTCCATGCTTCGTAATATTATTCTCATGGATGCTTTGTTGTACTTGCTTGTTTACATGCTTTGACCTAGTAGCCCATTATGACTTCTGTAACAACCCAAAATAGATATCTAATTAACTTATTAACATTAAATTTAAACTATGAAGTGTACTTACCTGGGCTTACCTGTGGTAGAAGTAGGCTTACTGCAACAAGGTTTTGGGGACGACTCTCCTCCCAACCGTAGGCTCAATTGTGCAGGATTCTGCTACAACTGGCCACCCTCGAGTCCTCAATCAACGACTACTGCCAGTGCTCCTAAGTCTTAGTATACCATTCTCCCAAGAGAAGGACAGATAGGATCTCGGAATGATGGATACCTCCCATCCTCCTCACCATCTATTAAATAGAACAAAACATTGGAAGGGGAACCACATGCACACATTCCATGTGTCTGCATGCAACTTTTTTTCTTGTTTTATTCTTTACTTTTCTTTTGATTTTTAGCTTTCTTGTTTTATTTTCTTTCTTTTTGAATTTCCTTCTTTTATTTCTATTCTTATTTTAGAGCTTAAATATGTTATTAATATCTTTTTTTTATTTTTATTACTTATTTATTTTATATAATTTTTAATATCATTTATTATTTATTATCAAGTGATTTATTTATTATTATTTATTTATTATTACTTATTATTATTATTAATTATTATTTATTATTATTCATTATTATTTATTATTAATTATTAGTTTTGTATTTAGTTATTATTATTTACTATTTATTATTAAGGGAGGGATATTACATACTTTCCCACTTTAAGGAACTTCGTCCCGAAGTTAAGTTTTTATTATTAATGATTATTTTTGTATTATTATTTTCTTCATGTTGCTAACACCCTCTGCTGAACTAGTATAACCAGCAGGCATCGAAAGTCCCCAACACCCTGGGAAATCTCAAGGAATCTCTGTCCTTTTTCCACTTTCGGCACCAAGCAGAAGCCTAACCCAGTCTGTATCCTAGTCCAAGGCTCGCGCCTGACTCAGACCTCATCTGCCCCAAGGCAGGCATCCGGTCCGGTACTCAATGACTCCTGGCATCTCGCAGGCTGGCCCACTCCCTCCA